>JAPQRQ010000010.1:7933181-7947395 GCA_037367365.1 Apogon talboti
CACCAGTAAAACCCATGGAGTTGGATCAATGACAGTGGATGGACACACTTGTTTTATGTCCAGTTAATGATATATTTGCTCAGAAAATCACTTTTTCATCAGTTTTCCCTGTTTTTGATATAATAAGCATTTTTGCATGTCACAAATTCATCCCACGGGCCGGATTGAACCTTCAGCAGCCCGGTTTTGGCCCACAGGCCATATGTTTGACACCTGTGGTATTAAGGCTTTCTCCAGCCAAAACTCATCCACAATCCAGCAAGGTCCAACTCAATCATAGTAACTATAGGCTGTTTTTTGGCTCCAATCTTCAGACCGTCCAGTCTTTGTGAGAGTGAATGCTTTAGCAACACAGTAAAGACTTTAGAGCAGAGATACGTGACAGTAACAACTCACCATATCTTTCCAAACTGGGAGCTAAGGACCCATACACAGACGAGAGTGTTCAATGAGTCATACGCAAGGAAAAAAAACTAGGCTCTCTCCTGTTTTAAGTGTTATTTTGCTGCTGAAACGTCAGCCCTGGTAACTGATGGTGCCAGAAACATGAACGTAGCAGAGGAAGCACAGATGTCCCCTCACATCAGGTGCTTTGCTCATACTTCATATCTGGTCTCACAGAAAGCCTTTCAAGCAGACACTACTGCACAAGTTGCAGGGTAAAGTAAGGAGAGTGGTTGGATTTTTTTTTGCATCGCAACATAAGGGGAACCGAATTCCTGGGGGAGAAACAGCAGCAGCTGGCATTGCCTTCCCACAAGCTCTGTCAAGATGTGTCCACCCGTTGGGACAGCTCCCATGATATGCTACAATGTTTTTGTTGGAACAGCATCCTGTACATTTTGCCATATTCATGTCAAGAGAGCTCAGGAAAAGTCGAAGAAGTGAAAACTGAAGACCTCATCAAGATGGTGGCACCTGTTAAAGATGTGACGACTATGCTGTGTGAACATGAGTAGCCCTGTTTCTGTGATTGAGACCTCAATCCATAACTTCAATGGCACCGTGAGGCGTTAGACGAAGATGTGAAACTCATTTACTGAGATGATGAACTCATTTAGCAGCGACTTTTGAGATACCGCCATGACCTCTTCTACGCCGCATCTGCTTTTCTACCCTTACTTCAAAACACTGCCGTTCCACAGTGACCATTACAGAGTGTATTCATATGTACAATAGTGTGGAAAAGTCCAAGGCCATTTCTAGTTTTATAGTTTTTACACAGTTGAAGGAGCATACATATTTATTTCTCATTCTCTTTTCTTCAGATTCAATAAGAAAATACCAGAAATATGTGCGCAGCCTTAAAAGACACACAAAAAACTGAACAAAATGGCTTGTGAAGGTTAATGTCACTCTTTAAAGTAGAAAAATCACATGGTAAATGGAAAGGAAGTTCACACGAAATACTACCACTTTGGTTTATAGAAGCAGTTTTTTCTCTAAAACCTTAGTTTTAACTTTCCATATATCCATATATATATTGCATCTTAATACTATGACTGATAAATGTGTATATGTGGTCATTATAACCTTACTAAACCAACAAACCTAATGTCGGCCTAAGACTATTTCACTGTCTATCAACTGAAGCGGCAGCACTGCAAAATAATGTAATCCCAAGAGAAATACAATCTTATTCATTCCTTCATTAAAAACAAAATCAATTATTTCTGTGAAATCTCACTATTGCTCCATTAGAACATGTTGGCTACTGTAGCCAGTGTATTATTTGACTGCTACTGTTGCACACTGACATTATGCACTGAACTGAGCTACACTATGAACTGTTTACACACAGACTACACCACACTGTTGCACTGTTTGCCAGCTGATCCAATGTTTGAGTTTGCTGTAAATGGTAAACATTTGTATGATTCTTTATCTTAGCTGCATTTATTTTTATTATTGATTGTTACTAGGAAGCAGAAGATACAGAAGTCCAATGGAGACAGCTCCAGCTCAGAGATACTGATACTGTTCATGGAAACCCAGGCCTTACTTTTCAGATCCAGGATGAACCAAACGGTGTGTTATTTTTATACAATGTGAGGTAGAAGCAAATTAAGATGAATACAAATGTGCAGAAGTGCAGGGGAAACTCTCGAGGGTCGTGGAAACAAAAGCAGTATTATCAGGTAATTATTTCACATGATGACCCTCCGTATGAAAAGTTTAAAAAATGCAGCAGCGGAGCAGTTGTTTGGAGAATTCTTCGAAGTGAAAGGGTCAGCAAAATAGTCTCTGGAGAGAACCAGTAAGGAAGTCATGAGTTATAGAGAGGAGGATCTTTTGCCCTGAATGGTGAACCACTACAGGGATGGAGAACACAGGTGGACCTGTCACTGCTCATGTCTCTTATAGAAAAGGACCTCTGTATATCAGCCAACAGTCAGAAGGTGTTTTCAGCACTGCAGGAGATAGTATTTCTGTACAATGAAGTGTACAATATTGAAGTGTATATGAATGAAGTGTATAATACTATGTTTCACATTATTGTAAGTTGGCAAACACACTTGGCTTACGACCAACTAAATAGAACTGATGATGTAATTGGTGTTTCAGTGTTCTTGGCATGTTTGTGCTAGTCATAGTACAGTTGAACCTGTGGTGCATCTATTAGGTAGGCGCTTCATTAACCCTTTAACCCCTGATGTGTCTGTGGTGAGCGTTCTGAATGTATGATTTATTTTAAATATTCATAAAAATTCAACCATTTGAATTGGGAAAAACTTTAAAAAATGTGCAGATAGAATAGACCTTGTGCTTTCCATAGACATCTGAGCATGCTCAGTGCATCCCCCGCCGACTGTGGTATGGGAGGCAACACACAGAGCAGTAAGTGAGACCGACTCACTATAAAAATAGAGGGTTGGGGCTTTTTTTATACTGTTTTCCTTGTTGTTGTTTTTGTTTTGTTTTGTTTTTACTGTTGCTTGCAGTGTTGTGGTTGTTTTCCTTTATTTATTTATTTATTTTATGTGTTTTTACTAAGTTTTGACCCGGAAACTGCTTTTTGGAGTCAAACCAGTTGCCAAAAAGCAGCTGGACTGATTTAGAAAAAAAGAGCCCCAAAACAAAAACTACTGGGCCAAAATTGATGTACATTCTGGTGCCTTTATTCTGTGAATCTTCAGTTCCTCTCTTTGTCTTTTTTTATTATTCCATCCTGCTTTGACCTAAAACACACAGTAAAGTAAAACCACTGAAGGAAAGGGACACAAGCACATACTCACAGCAGCGTTGATGTCATTTCTACAGCTGCAAATTCCAAGCAGCCCATTTCATTGAAATGCCTCAGGGGTTAAAGGGTTAACCCTTAGACCACCGCTCTGTGTTTTGCTCCCCATTACACCGGCGGCAGTGGGGGGGTGCACTGAGCATGCTCAGACATCTGTGGAAAGAACAAGATCTATTCTATCAGCACGTTTTGAAATGTTTTCTATTGAGCAAACAGTGGAATTTTTATGAATATTTCAAATAAATCATACATTCAGAACACTCACCATATGTTACGGGTTAAAGGGTTACCTGGACATAAAAACAGGTGTTTATAGTCAGTCATTTATCAAAATACATGGGGGTTTTTTTGGCGAATCAATGTTCCAGAAGATGATGCCAATTCTATGTTCACTTCAGAGCCTCTGAACATCCAAAACGGTCGTATCTGATGCTGCTGAAAAGCTGAGTAGTTGCATTTAACCTGAATTATTTATATGTATTGATAGAATTAGTGTTTGAGTGGTTTATTAAAGGTTTTAGATCAGTGGATGGTTTTGGTTGCTGTCAGCTGTTTAGGTCTTTGTGGGTGAACTCCGATAACAACAGTGGGTATCCTTAAGTAGCCCTAACTCTAAAAAATAAGAAAATACTCAGAAAAGAACATTTAACTATGATTTTTTTTTGATCACATAAGACATTTGGAGACAATAAAATGCATGATTATACTTTTTCACCCCCAAGAACAATTGCAAATGAGGCTTGATGTTTCAGTCTGTGCTACTTCCTGTTTATTTTTCAGATAACCCTCGTATGATGACTCATGTCCCCGTCACTATCCAAGTCCTGGACGTCAATGACAACATACCATCCATCTCTGGAGGCAACAATGCTGTCATAGCGTGTGAGAGCACCAAAATTGGACAGGTAGGTTTTTAACCCATAAAGACCCAGTGCTACTTTTGTGGCAGTTCCTAAATGAATGTCTCTTTCTATTTAACCTTTGTTAAATGATTTGTCACCATTTACTATAAAGTTATCTTCTCTATTTTAACACTTTTTCAGTGAATTCTAGTATTTTCCTGTATTTAATTTACAGATCATGTACTTTAATCATCATTCTGATATTACATTTGAGGATTATTATATCAAAAACTGAGAAAACTTAAGAAAAAGTGACTTTTCCAGTAAAATATTTCAGTAAAAACAAGCATCTCCAACAACTGTCATTTACTGAAGTACATGGCTTTTATTGGTGAATAAATGTTGTAGAAGATGGCGGTGTTTCCACAGTAACTACGTCGCCTCTGAACGTCCAAATGGGTCATATCTGATGACCATGAAAAGATGACAAACTGTATTTTACACCAATTATTTACATGTATTAATAGGATTAGTGGATCAACAGGTATTAAACACTTTACCTCAGTAGATGGTTTGAGTCACCAGTGGCTGTTTGGGTCTTTATGTTCTAGCCTGAAAGCACCAATATGCAAATAAAAAACTTTTTTTTTTTTACCTCCACACCATAGTGTTATGATTACAGTTGGTGTCATACACTGAGTAAAATACTACACCTACATGCGCACCCTAAACCAAAAAGCATCACCATCATTATTAAATTATGAACCTCACAGATACAGTTGCTTCGTCAGCCTTTACTTTGTACCAGAAAGAAGTGAAATATACCCAGAACTTCACACAACATAGATTCTTTGGAGAGTTTTGTGTGTCAAGGCCAATTCCGAGTCTGACTGAGAGTACAATCCATTTCATTCACTCACTGCTAACCTGCAACACCATTGTGAGAGCAGATTACTCATCAAATCATGACACCTTTTATAGGAAAACCAAGCAAAGATGCCTTTTAAGAACTAGGCTTATAAATGCAGGTTCAGTGTCATAAATATTCACTTATTGTCAACACTTCATTCAGCATGCTATTCTAATAACGAAGGAACGAGGGAAAATCACAACTGCACAAAAACAAGATAAGAAAGGCTCATAAAATCATTTGTGTGTGTTTCAGTCCATTTTTGTTTTGATATTTAAGTTCTAACATATCGTTTTTAATCCATTTTTATTGTCAGTCAATACATCTTGTGTGTCGCCTATTCAATCAGATGTCTGTGTTACCATGGCAACCTCTCTAATGGATGTCTGACATAAAATAGTACATAAGCCTGGAAAAAGCAATGGAAAAACTGTATTTTGACCACACACAACCCACTTTTAGGTCACAACCCACCAATTCAGAAATCTGGCTTTATGATAAAGTCTGACTGAAATGTGTGAAAAGAACAGGTCAAACAGCTGTAGTCCTGTCAAGGATCTCATAAATTATGGACATTAGGGTCTTTCTAGTATATTGAATGTTTTTTACTGTAGAAAACACAATCTATGAACAACCCTGACCTTCAGTATGAATCACAGGTTTACATTATTCACTAAATGATTGTGTATTTCATTGATTTGCAACAAATCTGAGATTGGAAGCCCTTTACTCTTTATAATTTGTTGAATAATTTGTTCTGTTTGACACAGCTAGTGGCACAGGTGGCATCCATCATGTTTATGTGGGTCATTTACCGGAAGAGACGGAAAGGAAATAGCTTACATACATTAATCACTACAACCTTTCTATACTCTCACCTCACCCTGTGCCTTTGCACCTTGTCCAGCTGCACCTACATAGACTAAAATAGCCCATGTGTTTGAAGACATCCACACTTTCTGTTCACACAAGTCCTTCCACCAAACAGCGGTAACTGAACTCTACTCAGTTAAATAAAACAACCAAGTCTTATATTTTACAATGTTTTGGTTCACTTCATATTAAATATTTAAAGGTACAGCATGTGACATTTGTATAGGCTTGTTTTGCATTGTGTGTTGGGGTCTGTGTTCTGCTGGGAGTTTATTGTTTGCTGACGTTCGTTCGTTCTTGTTTAAAGCTAATATTAGATAGTGTTTCACACTGTAGCTGCCGTAGAGCACCGGAAAATAGGTGCTGAGGCATTTCGGTAGGAGTGAAAGGAAAAGCCAACGTGACACTTCTACACAGAAATTAAGTCCTAAGCCTTTTATCATAGTGGTAGGTAACAGGACAGTTGGAAATCAACACTGGAAATATATAAATATATATATATAAAAATCAGATATGTTACACATTTCACTTATAAATACATAACCTAAACCTGTTCAACACTAGCACCTTCTATAAATACTTGGCTTCTCCTTGACACATGCCAGTGCAAACACATGTATCCACCAGCGAACAGATGCATCGAAGCCTCATTCCTCCTCGCAGACACACATGCGTCCACATACAAATACATCCATGTTGATCCGTAGCCTTTTCGTTGTGTGTCTGACACCATCAGTGAGGGATTTATCAGCTGAGCTGCAGACTTTGCAGCTTCTTGAACCCATAAATTATTCAGACTGATGCTTCCGCTGCTGGGGCAGATAGCAGCAGCAGAGATGATCATATTAAACCCAAACAGCGGCCTCCTCCCCCTCCTCTCGCCACCACGCTGTCAGCCTCTCTGCTCCACAACGGGGCCAATTCTAAAGCGAGGATGATAAAAGAACTTTCTGTCATCACATGTACACTCACACACACTAAGATCACACACTGCGCACTCTCTCGCTGTCTTATTATATATATTGCTCTCCCTTATTGTGCGTCCAATACTCTCCCTGATTTTCATGCAAATTTAGGCTCAAGTGTGTGTGGGTTTTGTGTGTATGTATGAGCGTGTAATCATTTAGCTTGGCTGCAGGCAACAGACAACACATGCTAGCACAGTCAGTGAAGAAGGAGAGCTTTTCTTTTTTCATATTGCTGGCATTGCAGTAAATTGAGGCTGATGATTTTTCATGCACAGCGCGTCAGATATGAGGCAGTGATTTTTTTTTTTTTTGCTACATTTGTGGGCTTGGTGGTGTACATTTGCATAATTGATTAGAGAACAATAGCAGGTTGTAGGGCAAGCTGTATACATTTAATGCTCATTTCTTGTTTGCTGTGTTAAGGGTATTGAGACCAGTGGAAGCTCCATGCCTGGGGGCTCAGGATACTACAGCATGCAACCAAAATGTGCCTTATTTTTGCTGTTGAGAAACACCAGTCAATGTCTCCTGCAGAGGAACGCGATAGCATTTTTAATCAAAGTGTGTCAACTGGAATAGGTTTTTCATTTAACTTACAAGTTTCCGCAAATTAGCAGATTTTTGGGTGACGAGTGATTTGTAAAGAGCATTTGTTAAATCCAGTAGATCACATGTTTTGGCTTTGGGATTATGATGCCGCTTACAATATGATGAAGGCAGTGTAGCTAATTACATTTGAGAGCAACCCTCCCACTTAATGCTAATAACTTGGAAATAGAAATACAGGGGTGCTAGTGTACAGATTGTGAGAGGATTTAATACGCCGTGGTTCAAAAGTTAAATCAGTGAAATCACAGACGCTCGGCTCTGATCCGGCTTGTGCGGTGCAGGTGCTGATGCTGAAGTCTGGGCGAAACCTTCGGATTATTGAAATCGACCGCCCGAGGCTGCCAAGGCTGCACTTGTGTAAAGCTTTTCACACAAATTCAACGTATAACATTTTTTTTTTTTCACACAAAGCACTGACTTGCAACTCAAAGGAGGTCAGAAGCTAGAAAGCAGGGTAATAGAGCAGGTGGTTATTCAGTAAATAGGTGAACCACGTCTGTAAAGGTCAGATGCTGGTTGAAAAATTTATTTTTTTTCCTTTGGTGACTGACAATCTATGACTAAAGATCTAAATCCTCAGCCAACCTCCTATCTCTTAATGTTATAAAGTAGCACATGGTGCATTAACCCTTTTAAGGCTGCCATTATAACAGGCCGACTAGGTGTCTTCATGTTTTCTTTGCAATAAAAGTGTCAGAAAAGGTCTTTTTTACCAAATCTTTTGCACCTTTGTTTTCAGGAACTTAACTTTCAATATCTGGCCATTAATAGTCATTGATATAAGTAATTAAAACAGTGTGTTTAAGTAAAAAAGAAAAAAACAGACTTGAAGTTTTTAACATATTACATAACATTTATTATTAGAAACAACTGTAAATGTCCATAAAGAAACTTTAGCGATTACAACTATTTTACATCTGCTCAAACATGCTTTTTGGTCTTGAACATTCAGTATCCATATTATGGTTTCATATTTTTTGTTATTTCCAGGTGTTTTTTAGCCTGGGTGGAAGTCTCTGAAACAGTTACTTTCTACTTGTAATTGAGTCCCACATTGCTGCTGTAAAGTGTTATATAGTGTCGGAAAGCTCAGGATCTCAGCTTTCCGATGCCGTTTGTATTTTGTGAATAGCATAAACGGTTCAGGAGTTACAGTCATGTGAATGCTGAAAAGGGCAAAATGCAGCACCGGTGAGATTGCCACTGTTAAAGGGTTAAAGCATTATTGTACCTTTATACAGTATGTTGTTTCTGTAGCGCCATAAACTATATTTACACTGCTTCACAAATTCATTCGTAATCCTATCTCTACGGGTCCCAGAATCCCCAGAGGTGTATCATCTGTCGTATCTCGCAGGTGTTTTCATCTGTCAATTTAATTCTTCATGGTTTTGTCAATCAGTTTGTTCCCAGTTGCTATTGCAGTTTCTGCCTCTAAATTATCACTTATTAAAAATAGCAAAGTACTGGACTCCTGAGGGACTCCGGTCAAAAACCCCCAACTGCTTCTTTGCAGTTTTAATAGACGCAAGCATTTATCGAGTTTGTGTTTGCCACAGGTCCTAATTTAAAGAACCACACACTAGTGAGAGGGGGTAGAAGTGTTCTGTCAGTCATTTTGTCACATGTCAGCGTGCACTGAGAATAGTATGAACTAAAATATGACTGTGGAACAAAATTCAATTTACACTGTCTATCAATGAGAAAAATACATATGTGAAAAGCATTTGTTCAAATTTTATTTTGGCAAGGGGTCAGATTGAAACCAAGGGCAGCTAGTTTTATACTCAAACAAATCAATAAATGAATAAAAGCATTCTATTCTATTCTATTCTATTCTGTATAACACAAATAATACTGGAAATCAGTGAAACTAGTTAATAACCTAATTATGGTAAAGGAATGAATGAAACTAAATCCTCCTTCCACATATTCATTTCAGTTCATACATTAAATCCTACTTCATACTTTTCTGTTAAAAAATATGTCCATGGAACATTTCTTTAATGAAATACAGTACACATTAGAATGCAAAATGATTCCAAACAATTACATAAAGTCTTTGGTTTTGGCAGACTTCATCAGCAGCAGATACATTTGCCGGTTAATCAATGCCAAGTTAAGATGTGAACTTGTAATTGCTGGAGAAAACCAAAGTGGAAGCATATACACCAATCAGCCATAACAGTCAGACCACTGACAGACAAACTGGTGTTAATGTTGATTGTGTCATTCCAGTGGGACCGGTCAGAGGGTGGGATGTATTAGGCAGCAAGTGGACATTTAACCCTTGAAGGTGATGTGTTAGAAACAGTACAATGTTCAAGAGTATGGATCTGAATAACTTTAACAAGGAAGAAATTGTGACTAAATCACTGGGTCAGAGCATCTCCAGATGTTGTTGTTCATTCCCAGTGTAAAGTGGGTAGAACCTACCAAAAGTTTCTCAAGAACAACAACCGGATCTAAACCAATCAAGCATCTATGGGAGCAGAACATTATTACAGATTACAGTTATCCCTGAAGTCCTGGAAGTAGAGATCCATGGATCGGATTGAATTGTCCACAGATGGTCAGTTGTCCTGATATTGGGATGTCCTTCCTTAGTCCATATGTGGTCGGTACTAACCACTGCAGACCCGGAACACCCGACAAGACCTGCCGTTGTGGAGATGCTCTGACCCGGTCATCACCATTACACTATGGACCTGGTCAAAGTCACTCAGTTCCTTATGTTGAACATTTTGCTGCTTCCAACACATCAGCTTCATAGACAAAACATTCCCTTGCTGCCTCATGTATCCAACCCAGTGAAAAGGTACCACTGTAATGAAATAATCAGTCTTATTACCACTTCATCTTTCAGTTTGCTGTCATGTTATGGCTCCTCAGTGTACTGTATATGAGTGATTGGTATGGTTGATTGAGGTATGTGGTTGTCACTGAAAGAAAGAGTTGGAATGTAACTGTGTCACACTTCCCTAAAATCACCACCCACAAACACACCATGTATGTGTGGATGAGAGGTTACATTTAAATAAACCAGTTCAGTCCAGCAGTTTATTCTTGGGGACTCCACGGATCTCAGTTCCATAATGTATACCGATCAGAAGCATAGTAAAAGTCACAACACTCTTGTTTCGCAAATATAATTGAAATGGTTATAGATTAGCCTTCACTCTGTCACTAATCATTTGCACGAAAAAAGTAAAATAAATAAATAAATAACAAAATGAGATATTTTGGGTTCAGTGTTCAATCAAATTATGGAGAACTATTTCCTTGGGTTTTGATCAGTCCATCTCTGATTGATTGCTGAATGTGGCAACAGCCAGGCAGCAAATGTTAGAAACTGGCTCTCCCGCTTTGATCTGAGGCTCTGATGGCTTTTTAAGGAGTCCCAACTGGGTCTGGTAACAGGATGGAAGGTATTATTTCAGATAAGCTCGACATTCACAAACATCTGTCGTCTCACTGTGTTTGTCACTGTAGCTTTATAGCTGGGATATGATTACAGCAGTTTAGGATGAATTTTACACCCCCCCCCCTTCCCCTCCAATTTGGCATTTTTTAATTAAATTTCTGAAAAACTAAACAGAATTAAGCAGGTCTTTAATATCAATACACAGCTGTTATTTATTGAAAAAGGAGTAAATCGTGTTGTTTCGGTTCATACAGCCCATCCAGAAGGCAAACAGAACCGGTGGAACGTTAATGAAGTGCAGTATTTGTTTATGCTTGTTTGTTTTTCCTCACATTTATTGCTATTATTGCTTATTTTACCATGTTGTGACTGCATTATTTGTGATTTCATTAAGCTGTGTCTTTGCATGAAAGCACCTTTACAATACTACATAAAAGAAAGCTATTATTACTAATTATTCTGCCAACATTGATTCAATTATTTATTGTTGTGTATCAATGATATTCCTTTCTATGGTGCAGGCTCAAATTGATGAATGCATTTGCCGTAGTAGATGCAAAAGAATGTGAAACTTATGAAAGTGAATGTTTTCAAGTGTAGTTTGTCATGTTGCCTTCTTACACTTACACTATTGCACTATTACACTTATGCTATTTTTGTCAGAAAATCCAATTAATTTCCACTTTAAGGTGATACTACAGTCATGTTTGAGCTGTACTGAATCATATGAGTTTCTGTAATGAAATGCATCAATGGCGGTGATAATCCAATCCCATTTATTTTGTATGTGAAAATGTCTCAACTTGCCACTTCCTGTGTGAAAATCATTTTAAGCCTCCACAGCTGTACTTTTAGTATTATTCATTGTGATTATCTATCATTAAATATGTATTAAAACAATGTTAACATGTTTTAACAGGGGTGTTCAGTCCACCTGTCTTCAGTCAGATTTTGCCAAACCTCATTTATTTTCTAAAGCCATTACATCATGATAATCTGGACCACCGTACTCACACAACAGCTGCAGTTAACCCAGACCTACTACTGATCTAAATGTTTAATATTTTGTCAAACACTAATCCTATCAATACATACAAATACAGGACAAATCATTCAGGTAAAATATAGTTTATATGCTGTTCAGAGGCATCAGATACGACAAATTTGGCCATTCAGAGATTCCATAATGAACATAGAAACACCATTATCTTCATCTGCAACATCAATAAAACCCTTTGTCATAGTTTGACAAATGACAGCAGCTGCAGATGCTTCTTATTTTGCTGAAAAAGTCACTATTAATGAAAAAAAAGTCAACCTTTATGAACATCTACATGGTAAGTAAAATAATGATTGGATATTATCTGCCTGTCACTGAAAAATGCAAACTGCAGAGGATAAAGTTACAATAAATGGTGACAAATCGCTTCAGAAAGGTCATTTGAAGAGTAAAACTCATTTAAAAGCTGCCACAAACATAGTTCCAGGCCTTAAAGGGTTAAGATCACATCAAGGCTGCATTTTCCCATTGTAAAGAGTTCTATGACGGTAAGAAAAATCGAGAAAATATTCAAAATATAGCATAGATGTAAATAGATATGGATTTTTAAGGACCTTTCTCAGGTGTTAAAACCAGTACAAAAGCTCAAAATAAACATTTCAGCGTCTCAGTGTCCCTGAATTATTCCTGTGTTACATCACATGGACGTTCAGACACTGACCACCACCATCTTGGCCTCTCTCTGACTTTTAGACATTTTCAGAATCATGCAGACGATGGAGTTAGACCATAGGCTCTAGGTCTAAAAGCTGCAGTAGCTGAAAACAGCATTAACACCTCTAATCAGAGGTCATCCTGCAGCTTTCAGCTCCAACAACTTTACATTCTCTCATTTATTTAAAGCTGCAGGTCCACAACCCACATCCTCCCTTTGCAGCTTTAAGCTTTCACATAAAACCACAAAGTACAGCATGGAACCGCATCTGACTAAACAGCTGTCAGTCATATATTAACCCTTTATAGGGCACTCACTGAAATACTGTGAAATTCAAAATTTCAACCTTAGCATGTTATTGGACATTGTCATCTACCTCCTCGTTGGTTGCCATGACAACAGTCTTATATAATGCTTATGTAAGGTCATAAACTGACAAAATTACACATATTCCCAATTTATAGCTTCAAAATGTCTATAAAATCTCTCTGAATCACTGTATAGTGTTATAAAAACCAACATGCTCCTTGACCTCACCAAGGCACGGGATTGGCAACATGTGTAATGTTTGTGGAAATTACCAAAAATAGTCACTTGCCCGATAAAGTTTGAAAACACTTGTGATTATATAACAGCTCCAAAAATCTACTTATGAGTGGGATGGATTCTTGTCTCCTCCCAGACCACTTCAATTACAGTATTCTGACAGATAATTATGGAGTTTTTACTCAACAATGCTGAAAAACTTTGAAACACTGCAGACTCTGCTAATATCTATGAACCGGGGCTGCTTACATAACCCAGGGGTGGCTGAGAGAACCAAAAAAATAAATAAATAAAAAGGTGAACAATAGTCTATAGAACTACAGGACTATTGTATGGGACATTTCTGATGCGTACAGATATAGAGGCTGTAGAGCACCATACTCATAGTAAGACCCAGTACAGATGTGAAATATGCAGGTATATAACATATACCCACCTCTGGTAAGGCAGGTTTACTGTATACATATATAAAATAACAACTAAACCCAATGTTATATCTACCATCATAAAGGTTCTCCTAGTGAGAGGGAAGGGTTGATCTGAGAATTGAAAAATAAAAAGAAATAAATAGATCAGTGTGACAAAAGTAGACCTAACAGATCCATACACACTGAAATAAAAAAGAAAGCCCAATATGTGTTTACTAAAAAAAAATAATGATAAAATACAACCCTAACTCACATCCTACCACCCCTCTTCCGATAAATTTCTGACACAGCATAACAATAGTACACACAGAAACAGATGAAACTGTTTTACATGTTCCTACAGGTTTAACCCATAAAGACCCACTGCTGCTTTTGTGTCAGTTCCCAAATTAATTTCTCCATACAGTTAACCTTTCTTAAGTGATTCATTACCATTTATTCTAATATTGTACTCTGTATTTTGCATTTTTTCCTGTGAAAATCATGTATTTTCTTGTACTTAGTTCACTGCTGGAAAGAAATTACACAGACAGTGACTGACTCCATTATGATGATTATGACTGTGAATCAACGCCAAGTGCGATATATATACCTGTGCAATATGTTAGTGCAATAATCATGTCCCTTTATTTTATTATATTTTAAAACTTTTACCTTA
>JAPQRQ010000010.1:7960192-7970575 GCA_037367365.1 Apogon talboti
ATATCTGATGACCATGAAAAGATGACAAACTGTATTTTACACCAATTATTTACATGTATTGATAGGATTAATGGCTCAACAGGCATTTATCATGTTAGATTAGTAGATGGTTTTGGTCAACGGTGAATGTTTGGCTCTTTATGGGTTAATTTTATCTTTTGGAAATATAGAAAAGCTGATCTGACTCTCACTTTGACTGCTATACAAAATGCATACCATAGTTCAAGATGAGTCATTTCTTTACATCATGTTTGCACAGAAAGAAATTTGACACACACTAACTGTATTTATGTTACATACCTTCAGTGCAAATGCGTCACAGCATTTAACACAGACACAATGACAGGAAAAAAAAAAACACAAAAGCATTGGATTAACAGACTTTGGTTGCACACAGACTGTTTGTTTTGGCAGCAATTTGCAGATTTGAGTTGGATCAACTCAAATTATATTCTGCCCTACATGAGCGGAATGTGGTCATGCACTCTGTCTGCAAACAATGTCGATTCTTCGGAATGCTATTACATTTTGTAATTGTATGCATGGACAAAAGACGCTTCGATTAATACAACAAATAGTCATTCTCCAGTGGGACATTTTATATACGTTTTGTTTTCTATCTGTCTTTTTAATATCACATCTTTGTATCACATAAAAGAGAGTGTCAAATACTGAAATCTTCTTATTCTCATATTGAATAAAAGCTGTGTTTTTAGGATCAAACTCCGTTCTTTTCATTTACAGCTGTGTCCAGTGATGAAAACATTCTTAAACTACAATTAGGCTCATGCAGTTCATTGATGTTATGACTGAACAGACATTTTTACTTGAATTCACAAGAGA
Source organism: Apogon talboti (assembly GCA_037367365.1). Lineage (NCBI taxonomy): Eukaryota > Metazoa > Chordata > Actinopteri > Kurtiformes > Apogonidae > Apogon > Apogon talboti. The sequence goes on from JAPQRQ010000010.1 coordinate 7,961,036, forward strand.
ATATTTTCAAAGAATCTGAAGAAAGCATACTAATAATGGAAAACATTACGCACTAATTCATATCAACTTTGCTTCAAGCCTCAGTTAATTCAGCATTTACCTCTACCAAAACATTTCATAGAAGGTTTGGACTTATTTTCATCAGTTCACCGGTAGAATAATAAAACTGCCATGTATCGGCTCTTGATTGTGAAGAATGATGACAATATAGACATTTACCAAGCAATGCTATTTTCATTGTTGTCTGATTAGTGTTGTTTTGTTTTCTCAATCTTCTCTCCTTCACCGCATTCAAACATTATTCTTCATCGACCTTTTCATCCTATTATGATGACTTTGTTCCTTCACATCTTCAATCCACCCTCCTCTTCCTACTCCTTGTTCCCCAGACAACACTGCCAGTCTAGTGTCCCGGCGGCGTGATGGGTTCAGTCAGGACAGGGACCAGCAGTTCTTCAGCCTGGTTCTGGTGGTGGCTGACGGCGGGGAGCCTCCTCTCAGCAGCACCGCAACCCTCCACATCAGGGTGTGTGTTTGTCAGAGGAACACCAGGGGACGCAACGGTAACAACGTCTGCCAGGCTCAGGCCTTCCTGTCCTCGGCTGGCCTTAGCACTGGGGCCTTTGTGGCCATACTGCTGTGTATTGTCATATTGTTAGGTAAGTATGTGAGTGCATGTGTAGTCTACTGCTCATACCTAGACGAACACAGTTTTATTGTGGATGTTGAGAAGTTTAGTTTTTTACTCATGAAGGTATAAAGTTATTATGTGATGTTATTATCTTGACTAAGTTTAGCGTTTATTGATCCACAGTTCAGATTAAACTGTGAAAGTTCTGACCTTGTTTGGACAATTCCAAACAGACCTTTAGTACAGCTATTGACATCACAAATTATACAGAAAAACAGAGGTGATTTGTGGTTTTACTGTGGCTGTTTTCTGTCTAAAAACAGAGCTAAGCTAACAGAGCTATAATGTAAACTATCAGCTGATGCAGCACATGTAGGTTATAAGACGCAGGGTGTTTTTGACCGATTGTCAAAATAATCAAATGAGTTTTAGATTGAAGAAAAAAACTTGATAATACTATAATACTGATGTGTACAAACAATGAGCTTTATACTTTATTCAGTGAGTGATACAGTTCATGGATACATGGCACTGGTTCGTTGGTGGTTTTGGTAGTCCTACATGTGTTTTAGTATACTCCGCTGTTGAGTTTAGAATACCAATAATACATATAACCCTTTTAATGATGACAGGATAAATGCCTAATACACTGTTCTGTTTTAAAACAGCGCTAAGCTAACTGAGGTATAATGTAAACTATCAACTGACGCAGCATGTAGAGATTAAAAGACTGTGTTATTTTGATCTATTGCATTACTGCATTTTTAAACTTTTCTCATTGTTTCACAAGAAAGCAACAAAAACTGTTTAACTTTTCTGCAGACTCTTGTTCCTTTCAGACCATTTGTCTCAATAGTCTTCTGCACAGATGCCTAGAGACACAGCCATGTTAGCAGCAGTGTTGCCAACTTCACAATTTTCTCTCTAGATTCAGTGACCTCTAAGACCCCTTTAGTGACTGTCTCTTAGCAACAAAAACTGCCATTTTTTTGGCAGATATCAGCTCTTGTCCATTACAAAACAGTGACAAATGTGTCTCCTTGTCTTTGTATGACTCTGTGGATTCACTGTGTTTTGTTGCTGGAGGAGAGCAGCAGCTCATTTAACTTATCAGCAGCCAGATCGACACATGAATGAGCTGTGAATGGATGTATCTAATGAACGGTCACTGATCCCCTTTGTTTGTCAGGGAACTCCTTCTTCTTCTTTGCCTTTGTTTTAAAATTACTAATGATTTCTGAGAGACAGTTATGTGAGGACGTCTTGTATGTAGTATTTCTTCTTTAAAGTACTCAAACATGACCTAAAGGTGTCATTGAGTGTTCAGAATAAAGAGCGCTAAAGTTATGCTAAAGATGCCAATGTACTGGATTGTAGAGATAAGAACTGAACCTATTTACACTGATAGTCTGGCAGATTTAGGGTTAGGGTTAGCTAAAAAACAACTTTCAGAGTCAAAGAAAGTGACAAAGTGATAAAAGCTAGAAGCACTGTTATTGTTTTCACAACTGGACACAGCTCTAAATGAAAAGGATGGAGTTTAATAATGAAATCATAGCATTTCTTCCACACTAGTGAGGATGATCAAAGCTTATGAAGATATGATGTTTTGTTTGTGTTACTGAGTTTGCTAAGTTCACTGTTTGTTGATCCACGGTTCAGACTAAACTGTGACAGTTTTAATCTTGTTTGGACGATTCCGAATGGACCTTTACTACTACTGACAACACAAACCGTACAGAAAACAGAACTGATTTGGGGTTTTACTGTGGCTGTTTTCTGTCTAAAAATGGAGATAGGCTAATGCACTAACCTACACAGTGTTATTTTTAATGGCTGTCAAAACAATTAGCTGTGAGAAAACTCTGTTGCACTATACTATAGATGTGTGTAAACAATGCACTTTATGCCTTTTTCAGTGAGTGATACAGTCTGTGGATATATATTTGTTGGTGGTTTTGGTCCTGACTTCCCCCTGCTGTTGGGTGTTCAAGTATAGATACTACATGTAACCCCTTTAGGGTAGACATTTGTCTATTTTTATTATATCATTAACTAGGTGTGACACAAAAGAACAGTGACATATTCTCTTGAACTATTTCTTTTCAAATGATGACCACTGTTCTCATGTCTTGTGTGAATCCTCTTTATTCTTTCTTCCCACCTCTCCTCCAGCCATTGTGATGCTTTTCACCCAACTACGGAACAAGAAAGCGAGCAAAGAGCCCCTGATTCTGTCTGAAGAGGACATCAGAGAAAACGTGGTGACGTATGACGACGAAGGTGGCGGGGAGGAGGACACGGAAGCCTTCGATATTACCGCGCTTCGAAATCCCAAAGCCTCCGAGCCACGCAGGAAGTTCCACACCTACTGCGACCGTGGACACAGCCCGTACGAAGAGGAGGACGTTGAGGAAGACGAGGAGGAGGGGATTGTGGTGGTACGGAGGAGAAAAGTGCGGGAGGCGGATTACAGGAGCTACAGTCCGGAGTCGGAACCAGCATGGTTTGTCATTGACTGCGTCCCTCGAGAGATCAGCCAGTCGGCGCCCTCGCTTCTGCTGGACGGTCACGATATCATCCAGCAGATCATCCATCAGAAGGTAGCTGAGGCAGACTCGGATACACGAGGCCCACCGTATGACTCCCTCCAAACGTACGCCTACGAAGGCCACGGGTCCTTGGCCGGATCAGTCAGCTCTCTAGGGCTGACCGCTGCTTTCCCTGAGTTAAATTATGCTGACCTGGAAGACTGGGAGCCAGAGAGGCAAACTCTGGAACAAATTATCGGAGAGCAGCTGGCTACAGACCAGGTTATCCCTGACTCTTAAAGGACTACCATCAGAGGGCTTTTCCTTTTTTTTTTTTTTTTTGTAAAAAAAAAAAACCTTGAGCCAGATTTCCTGAAGCAGAATGCTTTTACTTGTGCCGATGAAACCAAGGTACAAAAATGCATAATTACACATGCGATATGTGAAATCAGAGGATAAGAAAAGCCATTTATATGTAACAGGAGAGAAAAACATATAGGAGGCTTTGGGGGAGTATCAGGTGTTGTGCTAGAGTGAGGGACAAGATGCAAATTGGGAGACAACTGGTGTTTTAAAATGCCTGATCAATTTGCATACAGTTTGCTCCCTCTACTCTGCTTGTTAGGTGTGTTTGTGAAAAAGGTACAGCCAGCCATGGCAAATAAGACTCTGGTCTTAATCCACATTGTTCCTGAAATTCTAGGCATGTCAAAACACTGGCGAGCAAACCTGGAGATAAATACCAAATGAGTTTTGAATATGGTTTCACAGGGTTCAAGACCTAGGTCACCACTCATTGTGTGGCTCGACTAAAGTTTGTTTTCAGAAGAGAAACTTTTACGCTGACCATGATTGAAATGATACCCAGAAATAATGAGCAAAAACAAACAACCAGGTCACCAAAATGATGCCATTGTATATTTTTGCAAAACACAACAACATATATATACTGTATAAGCAACCAGTCAAGATATGTCTCATATGGACACTATTGATAGATAATGGCATTTTGGGGGGGGGGAATAAATATATAATAACCATTATTGAACATTTCATGGTTATGTTGAGATATTGGCAGTGCATGGTTCGGTTTAAAGATACCCACGGCTTGGTCTAATTCAGAAAAACCACAAAGATGTTATAAACACAACGCTGTCTCACAGAAATGCTGTTTATCTATAACAAAATTGCAATGCCAATTATATTTGTTATTATTACGCTTTTCAGTTTTGCTAACAGATGTAGTTTTGGCCTTCATTTTGTTGTTAGCAAACCTAATTTCTCATTAATCCACAAATGTTTCACGAGAGACTGGAGTTTGCAGTCTCACAAAACAATTTACATTAACAAACTATCCTTTAACAATAAAATGTGAATAACCTGAACAAATATGAACAACCTGAAATGTCAAGTCCAATTTTAACAATAGTCAGCCTGTTACTAAATGTTTTGTGCCTTGATCTGATTCATATTGCACATCTATAAACGATAAGTTGAGGCATAATATTGGGGAAATTCAACAGTCACGGCAGCAACCGAATAAAGTGCAAGAAAATAAGTGTACATGTATAAGATGGTGCAAAAAACAAATTAAAACAAATAAAATAAAATAAACTATATAGACTATATACATATTCACAACAGAGAGTAAACTGCAATTAATGATGGTCAAAAGTAAAGGGGTGAATAAGGATTGGATCCAACCAAAGCACTTTTATAGCCTTAACCCAAAAACTAATGGGAGTCAGAACCAAATTCCAGTCTCTGGTGGCTACTATCCAATCCGCTTCCAGCTTTGTGAGGAAATAACCAAAAAGTGGCAGATCCTTCAATTACTAATTACATTGATATTATTCATATTTGCAGAAATGTACAAAGGGTACAATTTATTCTGGTGACTGGGTCGAAAATCTCTGATGTTCCAAACTGGAAAGCACACGAATTAGAAGAAAAAAAAAACTTGAGACAAGGCCAAAGAATTCACCTGAGCGTTGATTTGGAAACGGATTAATTTTTCTTACATACAAATTCTGTAAAAAGCAAGAAGTCAGCCTTAGCTTTCCAGGTGTGATTTATACACAGGAGACTCAGCTGACCACTTTTATAAGGACGGCTCAACCGGATTGTACTTACATGAACATGCTCTGAGGCTACAAACCATCAGTCTGTAAAGATTAACAGTGACCATTAAAACTAAATAGTCCTTTTCCCTGACACACAGACCAACCATATTTATTTTATTTGATATTGATTTGTTTGCACATAAAAAAAGAGTAGCAAAGACACCAAGAAACAACACAGAAGGAAACGATTTGGTTTCCAGCGTCTCACTTCAATAAGCTTTGTATTAACAGCACATAAACAAATACAAAAGTAAAAACATGGAAATATAAGGTGATAGAAAAGTAAAAACAACCCCAAAATCTATTTAAAGATATTCTTGTATCCCTAAAGAAACCTCACCCACCACTTAGATAACAACATCATAACACAAACGTTCACTGAGCCACAGAATGAGGCAAAATATCATTAATCGTCTCAAGTACGCTGATGACACTCTATTATACATTTCAATTGAGCAAGATAACCCTGTTTATCTATCATTAAATACAGAAAGAGTGGAGTGCAGCAATTGATTTTCCATCACTTTATAGTGAAAAACAGACTTAAATTTTGGCATTTGTCCTCATCAGTCAAAGCAGACAAAGACAAATGTACAGCTATTCTTCATTAACTGTACTAAGATCCGCTTATTTTTTTCTTATTTTTTTTCTGGTTAGACTGTTGAAGGCTATGACGTGATCATTTTACTCAAACCCTTTATCTATAATCGAAGCATCTGGTTTCCGCTGCATATTATTAAGTTCGAAACATTGCTAACGTGTCTTGACACTGAGCGATCAATGCCAGTGTTCATCTCAACCAATAATACATTATTGACAGACAGCTGATTGGAAACTCTGCAACGTGATTGTTTCATGTTTTTCTCTGAAGTCCCATTGTGTTTAATATTTACTATTATACATCCAACAGCAGGTGTGATATTGCTGTTCAGGCTAGTGTCACATTTTGGACACTTTCTGAAACCCCATGGCACAGAATCTTGCACAAAACGTGGATTATGTCCAGTCAAACTTCCCTAAAATTGTTATTTTCTGCAATGTCAGTTCCAGCGGGTTTTGCATCGTCGAGTACGAAAAGGTCATTGTTTTGTCAAAAGATGTAAGAATATTATGAAGGAACATTTAAGACATTTGATGAAGCACTGGAAAAGGTCGAGTCAATGAAAAGTCTCCAAAAGAGATATTTTATTTTTCTATGATATTATCACATCTTTTATTTTTATTTTCTTTTTTTTACATGTGTCAATGGCTGCAATTTCTGTTATAAACGTGTCGTTGAAACAGTAGTGGATACGTGTACTTCTGGACTTTTTCGCTGGTACAAGAGGAATGGGTAACGGTAACTGCCAAATGCGACATTTGATACATTTTTCTGCCCCCCGTTTTCCATCCACTGCTCTCCTGGTAACCTCGCCAACTTCTGTCAATCTATGGGAAATTTGTACGCGTTTTTTCTTACTGGGCTGACATCACTGAAGATCTTTTTCTGAGTGGAAACGAATGAGGACGCTGACTGGAGAATAATCACCAAGATGGACGATATGAAGCCTTTTATTTCCCTGGTGTATATTTTTATCGATGAATAAAAAGACAAATGATTTCAGAAAAGCAGCGTGATTACAGGTTTTGACTTGTTTTGATTGCATTTGTGCAATTTTGGACAAGTGCCCGAGTCCACTAGAAGGTGTTGCAGGAGATGGTCTATTTGAGTTTTTCATTATGTGCCATTATATACTCCATCTGATTTTACTCTTTCTGGGGGAAAAACCTAGATTTTCGCTTATTCACTTTTTTTTTTTCCCAGTGCCCTAACAGGATTAACAAGGAAATAAATAGGGCGTGCAAAGAGCCTAAAAGTTTTTAATTGGGGTCCGAGCAATATTTTAAGTGTAATAATTGGCTTCAAATGCCTGGGAGTGCAGCTTTTACAGCCATCCAGGGAACAGTTTGCTTGGTGGTATACCTACATAGTTCATCCCTAGAGGCTCAATAATGGACAAAAATAAATCACCATTAAAGCCTTTTCCATCGACGGATCCAGTTCTCTTACAAGATTGTTATTTAGAGTTACTTAAACTGTTTAACATAAAGCTATGTTTCATCCTATTTCGGTGCATGTAAATCATGAGGAATGATTGTGTCGGAGCTTCATTAATTTAACTAAACGCAGACTGTGTTTTTCTAATTTTCCGATTCTTATTTGTCTCTCGCTTTCGTAGATAATGGATGGAAGACAGAGTGGATTTTCAAAACACACAATATCATATTGAAAAAAAAGCCAAAGAAAAACCACAACATATTATGAAGCCCAGCCAGGTTTGTGCCCGTGTGTATTTATTCTAGAAGTAATTAGAGGGGCTTGATGTACTTACTGTCTTTGAAAACAACAGTGACCTCAACACGCACTCATGTGGCTGGTGTAATAGCAGGGCTGTAAATAATGAATAATTCATGGCAAATGTAATTGGGGTTCTGAGTGAAGACGGCAGTTAGAAGGGCTTCACAGGGTAAACTGGAAATAGCAGCTCTGTACCAGGCACAGAGGCTGAAGGGAAACACAGGCCACATGCACTAAATAATGCCACTAATGAGTCTCATCACCCGTTTTCACCAACATGTACTCATTTTAGTTGGATCGGTTTCCACTGTGAGCAAACAACAGTTAGTGTTGACGTGTGTTTATTAGGATTATTTGTGTGAACTCAAGTGACCTTTCAGTGTCATATCATTAACCCTTTAAGTCCTAGAACTGCCTTTGTGACTTCCAAATGAGTTTTTCTCCTCGTTTACCTTTCCTTTACAGCGGGGGCGTCAAACTCATTTTCTTTCAGGGGCCATATTCAGCCCAATTTGATCTCCAGTGGGCCGAAACAGTAAAATAATAACATAATAGCCTATAAATAATGACAACTCTACATTTTTCTCTGTTAGTGCAAAAAAAAAATTTAATTATGGAAATATTTCTGTTTGCAAACTATCCTTTTACAAAAAAGAAATGAATAACCTGAAAAAAATGAAGTTTCTTAAGAAAAATAAGTGCAATTTTAACAATACTATGCCTCAACTTATTATTTATACATGTGCATTAGGGATTGGATGTACAAAGGCACAAAACAGTTAGTAACAGGTATTGAATAGTTAAAACTGCACTTATTTTTCATATGAAACTTCAGTTTTTTCATGGTTTACAGGTTAGGCATTTCAGATTGTTCATATTTGTTCACGCTTTATTGTTAAAGGATTGTTTGTTAATGTCATTTTGTGCATGCATTTTGTGTTTTTCAGTGTAAATCAGGCATATTTTTATATTCTGTGCTGATCATGTTCAAGTTCAACTGGTGACATGTCCAGGATGGACGGATGGACGGACGGATGGATGGACAGATGCTGAAGTTCAGAAAGGCTCCAGGTAAATTCAAAGGTTAACATATCAAAATAAAGAAAATTGAAGGAAAAGGTGATTTAGTGTACATCATACAGGTGTCTATAACCACTGCCATTTGCCAAATTACATGGGTTTTACTGGTGAATCAATGTTGCAGATGATGATGGTGTTTCCATGTTCACTACGGAGCTTCTGAACGTCCAAATGGGTAATATCTGATGGCGCTCAAAATCTGAGAAACAGACTTTTACTTGAATTATTTCAATATATTTATAGGATTAATGGTTCAAAGATTATTAAACATTTTATATCAGCAGATGCTTATGGTTGCCATTGGTTGTTTAGGGTATTGAGGGTTAACTAAGAGCAAGTAAATATTACACAGTATGTTCTTATTAGAAGTGTGAGTCCTCAGTAGATTCAGGTGATGAGAGATGGATGATATAGAAAAACAGTCCTGTAACCTTGTTAATTAGGGTTGATGCTAGAATGGTCCGTCTACATTTATAGCTGACACTAATGGCTAACGCTGTGCAAAGAGGTGTTCTAACACAAATTAAGAACATGACACACTACATCTCGGTGGAACAAACTTCATTACATTTATTAGTTATATTTGAAATTAAGATTCTGATGAATACAAAACTGAATGTTGTTTTGTTTATACTGTTTGGACACTGAGGTAATACCTGTGCCCTCTAACATTTTTAATAATGAATGCAATGAGTATACAGTTTGATATAATTTATAATGATATACAGCTTTCCTTATAATTTTTACTATATATAATGATCTCGATAGATAGATAGATAGATAGATAGATAGATAGATAGATAGATAGATAGATAGATAGATAGATAGATAGATAGA
>JAPQRQ010000010.1:8003459-8014746 GCA_037367365.1 Apogon talboti
GGTGAATGAGATGTAGTGTAAAGCGCTTTGGGCACCTTTACAGTGTGGAAAAGCGCTATATAAGTGCACCCCATTTATTTACCCCATTTATGTGCCTTCACATAGCATGGTGTAACGCCTTCATGTTACATCACAGCAGGGGTGTCGTGTGTCTAATCTATAACGAAGACCCACCTCGGGGGGATTGTACAGCAGTTGTTTGAAAGCTATCACCATTTAAACCAGCATCGCCTCCAAAATTATCCACAATTTCATCTCATTGACTCACCAAACCAAAGCTATGAATCATATCAGACGGAACCAATGGCTTCGGTATTCTGCAAGAACACACATCTGTGCAATAGTCAACAATATGCAATTACGAAAAATCATCAATGTGCAATAATCAAAAATCAACAATGTGCAATAACACAAAATCAACAATGTGCGATTGCGAAAAATCAACAATGTGCAATTACGAAAAATTAACAATGTGCAATTATTAAAAATCAGCAATGAGCAATAATCAAAAATCAACAATGTGCAATAGTAACAAAAACAATGTGTAATAGTCAAAAATCAACCATAGTCAATAATCAACCATGTGCAATAGTTAAAAATCAACATTGAGCAATGATGAAAAATTAACCATCTGCAATAGTCAAAAATCATCAACGTGCAATATCTTCAGTTTCCCTGTCTGCACCTACCAGTGTTTGTAATGTTTTTACTGTTTATTCAAGCTCTTTTAATATTATGTAAATTTTTTTTGTATTTTATATTGTGTATTTTTTACTCGAGCACCGACACCATAAGCTCATTCAAACTTTGTTGCGTATGCTCTGTGTATACAATAACAATAAAGGATAAAGCTAAAGACACAGATCCCAAATCTGTACATCTCAGCCAATGGCCTGTTAATGAAACTATATTTGCATGCGTTCTGGGATCATTACGTGTTTAGTTTCTTTTCTCGGTGAGCTCGCCTCAGTACCTCCTGTGTTACAGTGTGACAGGTAACCCTTATCCCCACTCCAACTCCACACCTGTCACTGCCCACGGAAGCAGCATCACACCAGAAACATGCACAGGGTTCTCCTCCTGCCTCACCATGACAGCAAAGTTTCATCTCGTCAGACATGTTGCTACCCCATTATTTATTATGTTATCCTTGTGTCCTTGTGAGTTACTTCTAGATTTTACCCAGTTAATGTAATTCTGAAGGGTCTCAAATCTTTAAATGTGCTTTGTAAATGCATTCCTCTTAGTCAATAGAAACATTCTAAAAAAAAAAAAAAAAAGGAAAAGTTTTTTAGGGTTAAGGTTCATATGTTATATGTCGTTCAATAACATTTATAAGTGTTTTAATCTGGTAAAAAGCATAAACCCACATGTACATATCTATGTAACTGGTCAGACCTCAGATGGAGAAGAACGTTTACCTCCATTGACCTGCATTTATTTATCATGATTAGTTGAGGTCTCCAGCTACTTCGGGTTTGTCTTCATATAAGACGTGAAAAATGTTAAGAATATTCAAAAGTAGAACGCAGGTTTGTAAAACGTGATCACAAGTGTCAGGAGTGTAGAGGTAAAATTGTGAAAACATCAAGTTACATAGCAGTTTATAACAGAAGTAGAGTTCCATAACTGCCAATTTATGTTTAAAAAATAATTAATTAATTAATTAATTAATTAAAACAAAAAAGGAAAAAAAATCAAATGGAGCACCCCAAATTAAAGAAGTATCCCTATTGTGACAGACAGTGTATGGACTTGATTAAGATTAATTTCCAAACTTCTTTCACACAGTATCTGCACATATTAGAAGAAATTTCTCCAGCACATGGCTTTTCACTAATGAATAAATTATGATCTGGCCCTTAACAAAACAAAGAATATTCCTACTGCCCTCATGAGAGTCTGTTTTATTATGTATTAATAACCTTTAAATCCATCGAATTAATATCTCAGATCAACAGGAAAAAAGCTAAAGCACAAAGCAATTCTTATCCGTGGTAAGTTTCGACAATCTCATCCTCATCCTTTATGGAAATGAAGGATTCCCCAGAAATACCACCACTCATCTCATATTCACACAAAACAAGCAAAAATTTTAAACAATATATTTTCCAACGTTCCCATTTACCCAACAAGCAGACTGTAAATGAAACACATAAATAAATATCAGCTTGCACAAATTAGACCCAAAAGAGCATAATTCCTTGTGTGAACAACAAGACTCGTTTGTTTGGAACTAATTGGCAAAAAAGACACAAATGAGCAACAACTGACGATTCACAAGGTAGTTTATCACCTAACCTGAAACACCTACAAACAGGCATTTAGTATTACTATCGAAAACACATCAGCAAAAAAAGAAACACTTCAGATATTCCTTATGGAACAGAATAGTGTTTGACCAAGGAAAACATTTTATTACACTTCAAAACACATCCCTAACTGTTGCACATACATAGAATAGAATAGAATAGAATAGCCTTTATTGTCATTGCAACAGTCAGTGCAACAATGTTTACAAGCACCAGCACTACACAAATAAGAATAGAGCAAATATAAAATGACAAAAACTAAAAAATAAGATAAGAAAAGAAAATGTAATTAAAAAATACAATTTTACTTCATTTTGGTCAATAAATATATATATAACTCACTTAGGAAAGGTTAGATGTAGACAATAATTCATTTGGAATTCTAAAACATTTGCTGTCTAAATAAGGGTCTGTCTGAATTATGCAGTAAAATCACTATTTTTAGCAGTTTTTTGAGGGTTTTTTCTTAAATATCTTTTTCTTATTTGCAGGAAACGCAAATGTAAAGTTGTGACATTAAAAGATCCAGATGAAAGTTGAGGATCAGATGATGTTTGACACCTGATGCTATATGAAAATTCAGAAAAACTAAATGAATCTGAGGATAAATATACAACCTTCTCCAGCAAAGACAGGGATAGTATTTGATCATTTATAGTGAGATACAGAAGTAAAAGATTCAGCGCTCCAGTCAAAGTAGAGCACTTTTTTTATTTTATTTTTTTATTTGCATTGCAATACTGATGTCGTTCAATTATTGGGTGAATTAAAATCACCACAGTCATCTATATGTTTGGGTTAATTACAGAAATGAAGAACATGACAAATTAATTCACCCAACTATTATTAAAACTTCTAGTCCATCAAGTCGCTGTGTAATAATGTTACCTTTGTGAGTCAGACCCATTGACATATTTGAAGAGTATTCTTGATGTGTTCTTTAGAGCAGAACATAATGTGATTATTCATTACCGCTGTGGACCCTGTTGGCCGAGGATCTTTTTGATTAGGCAATAAGCCAAGATTAATCCACGGAATTCAATTATTCATTTATGGTGGGAGGATATGGGCCTACACATGTATGTGGCAACAAGGCTGAGACATTTAATTAACACTTCCTGCCCGAGTTGGTAAATTGAGACAATCCTGATGACAAAGCAGAGTTAAAATATTTAATTAAAATACTGCCATAGGCCTTAGAAGTGACTGGAAATCGCAAATATGTCAGACGCTACTGTATCTGCCAAGTTAGTCTGGAATTATGCCATCATTATTATTATTATTATTATTATTATTATTATTATTATTATTATTATTTTATGTTGTGTGTGTAGAAAATATGCCATATTGGTTTACCGTAATGTAAGAGCAATAACATTATCTAGTGATACCACTCCCTGCCAATTAAATACCAATAAAAGTAAATGATGCCAGAACTGATCAGTGAACCAGTACATCCTCAATAGTGTTAATTTGAGTGCAGTCCTGGTCATAAAGGTATGACATGTGTTGTACATGTGTAGAAAGACATGGAGCACACAAGGTAAATGCAAATTCACTGTTTATTATAGTCAGATAAATAATTATCATAATACACTTAAATCCTATTGTGTTTTAGTCGTTTCACACCCTGTTGTAATTTGATTGTGTGGGTTTACATAAATCCCATCCTACCCAACAGCTGCTGATTCGTCTCACTGCTTTTTAATGAAACATCTCATACACACACACACACACCTGAAATTAGTGGTTAATAATTCACCTTGAACCTTGAAAATACTTTAAATCCATATTTTACAAGTGAGAATGTGTTTCGAGGTGCAATGAATTTATGCAGTGCTGTGCTTGTGTTAAGATGTGAACAGATTGTATCGTCATTGGACGTCTTTTGCACCAAGCTGGAGATGTTTTACATACAGTGGCGGATCCAGAAAACATGGGGGGGGCAGGGGACAGGGTCGAAGCACCAGTGGGTTCAAGGGAGTGAAGCGAAAGCAAAATGAAAATTAGAAATGTTTCAAATCACATAAAACTGTATTTTTTTTATTATCATACACTAATAAAATGATTTATTTTTTTTTAGTTAACCTTTATTTAACCAGGAAATATCCCATTGAAATTTAGAACCTCGTTTACAAGGGAGTCCCGGCCTGAGATAAATACCATTGAATTGCATTGGTTAATTTTGCTTAAATTGTAAACTAACCAACACAATGCAATGATATTTATCCCAATATGAAACTATATTATGACTTTTGTCATATTGTTTTGTATCCCAGACGCCTGTTAGAAAAGCAACACCTGGATTCAACATGTCCAAATACTTTTGTCCATATAGTGTATCTTGACCATATCTTGTCCTATGCCTGGGCCTTCACCCATGGACAGTTGACTGTAATGGATGACAACCAATAGTAGTTTTCACATGAACAAAAGTAACCAGATTACAAATGCATCATGTAAATTCTGACCTGATCACACCCCTTTGCATCAAAAGTTTCTTCTGATTGAGACGACAATTTTTGATCCGATCAGTGTGCATGTAAACACTCCTGAATTTTTATGTAGAACTTATCCTTACGTCGACATAACGCATTTCCATCTTTACAGCAGCTAGTGGAATAAAAAGTCACAAATACAAGAGGAAGGAGAAATAGAAATCGGTGACACACAGCAAGATGGGAATACAAGCACAAATACACACATACAGTAGTGTTTGTTTACACTGGAAGTCACTGTTTCTTCTTCGTCTGTTCCCATAATTTCAGAAATTCTGCATACAGTGGTCCCTCGTTTATCGCGGGGGTTACATTCTAAAAATAACACGCAATAGGCGAAATCCACGAAGTAGTCAGCTTTATTTTTTACAATTATTATATATGTTTTAAGGCTGTAAGTCCAACTTTTTGTGCGATGGTTAGCATCTTCCTCTGCCTTTTGGGTGCGACCGCAGGTGCCTTTGTCGGTGCAGAATGTTTCGTCGTTTGTTGTGGGTTTTGTCAGGGAGAAAACTTGCAAACATGCAGCACACTGCTAGCGATCGAACATTTATGTAAATTTATGTAAAAATTCTGTACTGTACAGGAGACACGGCACGGAGGAGACTGATTGACAATGGTCCACAGTCCCTTAGCCAATCAGGACGCAGAACACAATGCATGAGTTCTCCCTTAGCCAATCAGGATGCAGAACACAATGCATGAGTTCTCCCTTAGCCAATCAGGATGCAGAACACAATGCGCGTTCATACGCTGTAAAAAAAAAAAAAAAACATGCAAAATTGCACTAAAAAAATCCATGAAACAGCGAGGCCGCTAAAGGTGAACCGCGTTATAGTGAGGGACAACTGTATATCAAAATGATATGTATTCCATTCAAACGTGTGTTGCTCATAACCGGATCAATTTTTCAGGGTCTATGTAAACAGTAAAGTTCCGATCCAAATTGTGACCAGAAATTTGAAGTCTATATGAACAGACACACCAGGTTCTGACTGAGCTCCTTCAACCATCATCATCATCATCATCATCATCATCATGATCCTGGTAGTGGTTGCATTCTGTTTCTATAAAAGTACTCATTTTCATTTATGTTCCTCTAACAGATGCCCTAAACAGCAGAGCCACAAATTTATCAACCGCGTCTCTGAAACACTAGCAGTGCTGCAGCAATTTCTATTTCCAGCTTCACTAAGTATTGACTTTTACTTTTATGTTGTTCCTTTCCTGATGAAGAGCAACACATAACAGTTAGTGTCTTTATAAGTTCAAGGCCCAGACACATGGTTCAGCGGTGGTTTAGGTGAATCAGTGCAGGGGAGGGGTTTATCAGAAAACATTAGGGTTGAAATAGGACTAAATCAGGAATGTTCCATTTGAATGGTCTTCTTCTATGTCTGATCATCTGTAGCCGTATGTTGCTCTTTTTCAGGAAACAACAATCAGTGTAATCACGAAACATATTTAACCCTTAAAGACCCAGAACTATTTTGTCACAACTTCCAAATATTTTTTTTTTGTCTTTCCCAAGTGATTTATCACTATTTATTACAACATTATCCTCTGAATTTTGCATTTTTCAGTGAAAATCATGTATTTTCTTATACTGAATTTACTGATCATATAGATGTTCATAAAGTCTCAGAGTGAATTCAATGGTTATTAGATTGAACTAGAAAAAAATAAATAAAAAAGAGACTTTCACGACAAAATATTTGTCAAACTATGGTCTGTTACTGCAAATAAATGTTGTAGAAGATGACGGTGTTTCCACGTTCATGGAGCATCTGATATATGATGTATTGATTGGATTAATGGATCAACAGTTATTTAACATTTTAGATCAGTAGATGCTTTTGGTCTCTGGTGGATCATATTTTGATGCTTCCTTCTGAACAGAAGTTTAGCAGAAAGTATTTAATAGGACCTGACATGCATACTTCTGGTACCATGCCTGTAATAGAATGTTATATTGTGGTATATTTCTCTATAAACCCCTACCCGCTACCTGTATTTTCTATTTTCCTCTTGCCTCTTTCTGGGGATGGGCAGTGTGTTCATACCTCCAGCCAATCAAGAACAAGTAGAGCAGTGTATAGAAGTCACTCTGGTTGATTTTGCTCTTCTTTCTTACTTGTTACTTGACGTGTTGTGCCATTCTGCCTGACAGACTAAATTCTGGGCCTATAAGACTTCGCTCCCTTTCCTTCTGTTTTGCTTCAGTTGTGTTTCCTCTCATTCATGCGAATGATGTGAGTGGCTGTTTGTGTATTTAATAGAATAAATACGAAAAACATGAAAAAATACACATTTCATGACAACATTTTTTTTTCTTTTTTTATCAATGTCACCACTCGCTCTGACTCATCTACCGAGAGCATAGAAACAGGTGAAGTTTGACAAGTTTGTTTACCAAGTTAATAAATATCGGTGGCAATTTCCTCCTCTGCAGGGGTCAGCCTGCGGGAATAAATCAGGTGTTGATTGTGTTTGTGTACATTTCCATTCCCTCCCCTCATATTTTATACCACCAGACATGAATACCTTAAAATATACAGTAGTTCACAGCAGTGTTATTTTATTTTCCAACTGCAAATCCTCAGTGTAGCCCTTTAGTAAACAAGGTCTTAAGTGCCCCAAAATGTTGTTTCCTAAGGCAAAGAAATGCTATTTTATTATATTTATATATTTGATTTTTTTTTTTGCATATTTTGTGTCAACAGCAGCCAGTATTGAGGACACAGGAAATAAGGGCAGTGAGTGAAGGGAATGATATGCAACAAATACCACCTGGGCCAGAAATCAAACTGGAGAAAGTGAATTTCATGGTTGATATCCTGAACCGCTCGACCACTCCTGCCCCTGACACTTCTTTTTGAAATAATAATTAACCGTGCATATAGAAATCTGAAATAATGTACGGTGTTAAACAGGGACGGGAATTGAGAACCGGTTCCAGCTGACAGTTGGATGTAAATTGAAAGGGGGAAGGGTCTATAGTCCAACACATGAGTGGAACGAACAGTGGCGTTAAAGCGGTTCCATTTAGGTCACTTAAAGTTCAATCAGTGAGACTAATTCTAAATGGGACCAGATTGATAACTGCATGTCCCGCCCCTTCTGGTGCAGCCTGTGTGACCTAACTGGAATGAATGGTGGTCAATGGTGTGTGACAAATTATTTTTTGATCCCATTTGAATTTTAACACCATTGAACTATATGAGGTTTGTTTAGTTTTTTGGGTTTTTTTTTTCAATTTTAAATATAATTTTGCAAGTCAGTTTTGTGGACTGGAACACAGGGAGTCCAACAGAAAGTCCAAGAAAAGGTGAAAAAGGGCTAGGAATATTAGGATGATACAACATGGATAATTTTGCAATGACATGAACAGTTACCAACTACAAACAAGGAGAGAAATTTAGAATAAAATCAATAATAAATACAGAATAAAAATTGAGGTAAATTGATAGATTTGCTGAAAAACTCACTTTTTCTTCAGTTTTCTCTGTTTTGATATAATAACCTTTGAATTTACTCTGAGTTTTCATGAACATCTAAATTAAATGATTCCATGATTTCCAGTGAAAAATGCAAAATATCGAAGATAATATTGTAATAAATGGTGGTAAATTGCTTAAGAAAGGTTAAACAGAGAGCAAAACTTCATTTGGGAACTGACACAAAGCAGAGCCTTTATGGGTTAAATGTATTTGTGGGATCAGTGGTTCAAAAGTTATTAAACATTTTATTTATGTAAATGCTTTTGGTTGTTGATAGATGTTAAGTGGTTGAAGGTTAACTGATGCATACATTTTTATCTGAAAATAGCCTTTAAAAATGATTTAGTGTTGCATTATGGGTAGGATGCAATCACTGTAAATTGCTAGAATTTTCAACAAGATACTTTTGACTCCCAAGTTCAAGAATATTGCACTATTAATTCAATAACACAGTTTAACCTCTTAAGACTGAGCCCGGCCACCCTCAGCTTTAGGGACAGGGTGAGGAGCCTGGACACCTG
Source organism: Apogon talboti (assembly GCA_037367365.1). NCBI lineage: Eukaryota > Metazoa > Chordata > Actinopteri > Kurtiformes > Apogonidae > Apogon > Apogon talboti. The sequence goes on from JAPQRQ010000010.1 coordinate 8,012,291, forward strand.
GAGGGGACTCAGATAGAACCGCTGCTCCTCCACATCAAGAGGAGCCAGTTAAGGTGGTTCGGGCATCTAGTGAGGATGTGTGGTACGGTACGAGCCTCTTAAAACACATTTGTCTCGGTTTAAATGATTATTTTTCACGGTTATTCGTCACATATTTGTACAGTAGCTCCCTGAGTGAATCTGTCCAGTGTATGGCATAAGGAGTGCTGTGAGAGAGGAGATTCAGTGCTATACATAACGGCCCCATTATCAGCTGTTCTATAGGCTTCTGAAAACCATGGCATCTCCATCATCCACCGCCTCATCCATGAAAGGACTTCATAACTGACAAAGAAAGACAGATAGTGCATTACGACTTGTAAACTTTACTGACTTCCATTATATAAAACTAGTAAATGTGTCCAATATGTGAATTTACTTCCTCCACAGTGTCTCCACAGATATATTGAGAAATAGATAAAGTTCATTCATGTCATGTCAAACATTTTTTCCTTTTTTTTGTGAAAGAAGCAAAGCTGTGGAATTTGCAGCTTGATCATATTTAATTTCATGCACTCCTAAACCTTCAGAGTGTGAGATTTAGGGGTATTTATGAGGATTTTATGACAGAAAAAGTATGTTTGAGTTGTGTTTTTTCCTGTATTTTGATTTTATGTTGGGCTACGTCTATCTTTAAGGTACATTACTGTCCCCTATTATGTTTGAGTGTATTATTGAATCAAACACTGACTTTTAACAAGTGACTTACAGCTTTTATTGTAACAGTAGAGCACAGTGAGGGGTTCAGGTGGTTACATTCTGAAATTTTAACCAAGTGCAAATAGTTCTCATCCTTCCATTGGATAATTACTGCTGTGTTTCATATGTTTTTGGTTTTTTTTTTATCTGAATCAAGATGTGTAAATCCAACTGATGTAGTGAATAGCTTCTCATTTCTTAACCCTCAAAGACCCAAACGGCCACTGGTAACCAAAAGCATCTGCTGTTCTAAAATGTTTGATAACTTCTGCACCACTAAACCTATCAACACGCTGAAGTAATTGCAATAAAATAGAGCTTGTCATCTTTTCATGGTCATCAGATATGACCCATTTGGACGTTCAGAGGCTCTGAAGTGAAGGTGGAAACACTGTCATCTTCTACAACATTGATTCACCAGTAAAACACATGGAGTTGGATCAATGACAGTGGATGGACACACTTATTTTTATGTTCATTTATTGATAGCTTTGCTGAAAAAGTCAGTTTTTCTTCAGTTTTCTTTGTTTTTAATGTTATAACAATCAACTTTAACCTGAGCTTTTATGAACATCTACATGATCAGTAAATTAGATATAGGAAATGCATCATAATATTTTAATAAATGGTGATAAATCACTTAAGAAAGGTTAAAAAGAGAGAAGAAGTTCATTTAGGAACTGTCACAGAACGCACCACAGGGTCTTTATGGGTTAAACAACCATCAGTTTGTAAAGAGCATATAGACTGGACAGTGGGAAAAGGTCACGTGATCTGATGTGTTTATCCATCATGCCTAGTACCTACAGTATAAGCCTGTGAGGGCAGTGTTATGATCTGCATTTAATTCAGTAGGTTAAGTCTAGTTTGTGTCCCTTAAATGAGGTCAGCTGACTACCTGAAAATACTCCTACTATAATCAGTAGATTTTTTTTTTTTTCGCTGATGATGCAGGCATATTCCAAGATGACAACACCAGGATTTATCAGGAGCATGATATGTCATTTTCACATATGGACTGGCCAACACAGACTCCAACCCTGAACCTGACTGAGAATCTTTGTATAAGATTTTTAGGTCCAAGTGAAAATCATCAACACAAACATTAATACAGCTGTGGATGGAAATAAATGTTGTGACACTTACTGTGACATTGCATAAGCATTATGTGGTGTAAAGTATACCACAGTGAATGCATCCTGTAATTAACACTAACAGCAGTCCAACATGGTTATTATTAGAGCTCTTAGAAATAACAGTATTGACATTCTGCCAAATAGGGATTTACATAAGACTATAATCTATGTTCAAGAGTGCACTCATGTACAACTAGAGTGAGTACTCAGTAATCATGTGAGGAACATAAAGCTGTCCTTCTGTTCTCACTGGGCCAATTCTAACCTCTTTCCATTCACATCGAAGGATGGGAAGTCAACTGTAAACACAACTGTAAACACAAAGGCTGAAGCTTTTTGCAAAGGAACCATTATCAGCACCATCGGCAGCTGCCATTAACAAACAACATTCAGAGTCGGAGAAGGTGATAAAAATAGATGCAAAAACAAGCATCAACACTGACGTCGCTCCTCCCACTTGTGATAGCTCTGTATGCGTAAAGGAAGGTTATATTCTAACTTTATCCAGAAAATTCAAAAGGATTCTTTAGTGCAGCTACAGACGATACAAACCTTATAGGAAAACACACACACACACACACA
>JAPQRQ010000010.1:8064924-8079361 GCA_037367365.1 Apogon talboti
CATTGATTCACCAGTAAAACCCATGGAGTTGGATCAGTGACAGTGGATGGACACACTGGGTTTATGTTCAGTTAATGCTATATTTTGCTGAGAAAGTCAATTTTCTTCAGTTTTCTCTGTTTTTGATTTAATAACCATCAATTTCAATCTGCGCTTTTATGAACATCCACATGATTAGTACATTAAATAAAGGAAAATATCTAATGTTTACTGAAAAAACGCAAAATACAGAGGAGAATGTCATAATAAATGGCGATAAATCACTTAGGAAAAGTTAAATATAGAGAAAAAAATATTTTGGAACTGCCACCAAAGTAGTACTGGGTCTGCATGGGTTAAAACACTAATAATATACTAAAGATGTATCACTCTGTAAACTTTGTCTAAAACATCTTGCATTCCACAGCCCCTTACCCTCTGCACTGTAAAACAGAGAAGTTATGTCATATTTCTGCACATTTATCAGTTTCAGACAGTTGATTGCAGTCATTGTGCAAATGGCCGAGATAAAAGCCAGTGGAGCAGCGATAACAACCTGCGCGGAGCGAATTAAAGTTGCATGAATACATGGTTTTGTAGCAAGTCTGAACATGATGGTATCACACCTTTATCTTCTCGGTGTGAGGTGCTCAGTGTGTGTCTGAGCACAAAAAACATCGCCTGATGTCATTTGCATGGTATACAATGTGTGCCCATACAAGATGTTAGAACAGGATGTCCTTTACTGCCAACTTCTGCACATACACACACTAACACAAGTTAAGTGATGCAAAATAGAAGCAAATGGTGAAATAAGTGTCAAAACGTAGAACATAATCAATGATAGTGCAACTGTTCTGTTCATTTCAGCATATAAACAGTGTGTTTAGACTAGTGGGCTATATACACTATTCCCTGTAAAGTTGGAATAAAATATTTTTACCTCTTCTTATGAAATTGTCATGATGTGATTTATTCATGATAGATAAAGTGTAACTGGGACTCAGTAGGTAATCATTGCTCCTGGTCTAAGGTGATTACTGATGTGTAGAAATAGGAATAAAAAGAGGAAAGTGTCTAAAAACAACATTATTCCAACTTTATGGGAAACTGTACATACTTGCTATTACTGTGGTGTTAAATAGGCTTTTAATGAGTGACGCCTGAGTGAATAATGCAGGTTATAAAGGTCTATTTTACAGTATAAATATATACTATAGATATATTAGTCCATCTCAGCATTGTTTACACTGATTTGAAATAAACAGCAGCTGCAGTTATAGGTTCAACTAATACACTGCACTGCAATTCAGGTCCAAAATATAATGATATGCTTTGTTAAGGTTTATGTTCCGAGTGTACACTAAGGTCAAAGGTCAACTGCTGGTCCATCCATCTGACCAGTGACAACAGGATGAATAACAGGCTTCTACATCTGTGCGCAGGAGTCCAGATGCAATGAAAGCCGCTCGGGAGGAAGTACATAAAGTTCTGGAGGAATCCGGTCTGACGATTGATCCCGCTGACCCTTCACTAAATCTGACCAGGGACCAGCTAGACCACATGCCAGTTCTTGGTATGAACAGATGAATGCCTGACAAGATGCAGTCGTGATGTGGTAGATAAAGCTCACAGGCCTAAAGTGTGTTTTTTCTCGCTCTACCGTCATTCCAGACAGCATCATCAAGGAAGCCATGCGTCTCTCCAGCGCCTCCATGAACGTTCGCGTTGCCAAGGAGGACTTCCTGCTTCACCTTGACAACCAGGAAGCTTACCGTATAAGGAAGGATGATGTCATCGCTTTGTATCCGCCCATGCTGCACTACGATCCAGAAATCTTCGAGGACCCCTACGTAAGCAGCTTTAATATGAGTTATTCTATTGAAAAGTTGAAATTAGAAGTAAATAAAGGTCTCATTGTAGTTAACTTGGACATTTTAATTTCACTTTGAGTCAGTTAACTTAGATCAGTTTTATTTTTACTGAAATGTATTGACATTAGAGTTAATGACGAATGTCATATGATTAACTTGCATTTAACCATAGACTCATACATAACATGGACAATGAAATGTAGTATTTTTTTTCTAGTTAACATCTAGGATAAATTGTGTTTTATTTATGCATAAAATGGCCTATTGAATAATGTATTTTAAGTATTTTAGATACATAAACATAGCTTAATGTGTTTTATTTGAATTTACATCTATTTTTTGTTCTTTGTTTTTACTTCTTTCTAATATGCAAATGAAAGACTGCAAAAAAAGAAATGAAATACATATACAAGTCAAATTAAACTTATATAGCACCAAGCATAAAACAGGATTATCTCAAGGCATTTCACAAATTCAGATTAAAGCCTTAAAAAGACGATGAAGAGGAAACCCAACAAGTTCTTTTACAGAAGTTATATTATATTGAAGATTCAATTCAAGATTAGAAGAATTTATTTTCATATGCACAGTAAGGAAACATGTTCCCTGTACAATGAAAGTCTTGCTTTGCTGTCCATAAAATGGCAAATAATATAAATAGATAAAGATAAAAAGATTTCCAAAAACAAAGATAGATAAAAAATAGAGCAAAAGTAAATGATGCAATTCTATCTGTGCAAGTGAAAATGTAAACAAGTAGTACAGTTACATGATTTTATATAATGTACATATTCCAGCTACTTTTAACTGAAATAATACTCATTCTGCCATATTTATACAAGTACTCTGCCCATTTAAGATGAATATTAGAGGAGTGAGAAAGTTTGGACAGTGTGTTTATTTATCAAATTTATGATATGATCTCTATGACTCCTCTAAAAACACATCATATGACAAATTAAGATCACTCATCTCTCCCAACGCTCTAACACTGTATCAGTTACTACAACAGAGCAAACACTAAAAGTATTCTCCCCTCTTCACCCCACAGGAGTACAAGTTTGACAGATTCCTGGATGAGAAATTCCAGGAGAAAACCACCTTCTACCGTAACGGCCGCCGGTTGCGTTACTACTACATGCCCTTTGGCTCCGGCGTCACCAAATGCCCCGGCAGGTTTTTTGCCACCTACGAGCTCAAACAGTTCCTGTCTCTGGTGCTGACATATTTTGACATGGAACTTTTAGACCCTGCAGTCAAAGTCCCGCCTCTCGACCAGTCACGTGCCGGACTGGGAATCCTCCAGCCGACATATGATGTGGACTTCAGGTACAAACTAATATCCAAGCACTAGACCCTGGAGAATCGACTGAAATGTAAATTGTACATATTTGTGTGTATATTTATGTTCCTGATGTAAATAGACTGAATAGTATATTTTTGTTGCTTTAATTTGCTGCTGAAGAACATGTATGTTTTTATGGAAAGCCATAAAAATTCACACTACTTGTGAGCCTGGGTGATCTGTAAAGAAATGTAATCCCTATTTTTTCAGTGTTACAGGCAATTCAGGTTAAGAGAAGTAAAAGACATGGATGCAATATCAGCAGAAAACAACAATAAAAAAGTTGCTTTTGCATGCAGGGTTCCCGCAAGGTCTTAAAAAGTCTTGAATTTACAAATCTGCATTTAATACCTTAAAAAAAGTCTTTAAAAGGTATTAAATTTGATATGGTGCGTCTTAAGTTATGTTCCCATAAACTTGTTGGCTGTACTGTGTTTAAATGTGTCTGTTAAATGTCTAAACTGCAAAGAAAATAACATTAATCTACTCAGTTCCACCCGTTCCAACCCCTCATTTGTAGTGAAATTAGGAACCAATTATCATTAACTTTGCAGCCCCTGGTGAGAAATGACTCAGAACGGTGGAAATCAAGGCACTGGAGTAAATAAATACATTTTCCTAAATTCTCGTAGTCACAAATTTTTGCCAGTATGGCCATAAAATAGGCATTAAAGTCTTAACAAGGTCTTAAATTTAACCTGTAGAAGCCTGTGCATGGGTTTCAGTACAGTCATTAAAAAACAGTGATTTAAAGACTGGAAAACAAACTTACAATGGATAACAAACAGGTTGCACTACGTTTTGTTGAGCAGGAAATTATACTGTTTTAGATACTGTTGCATCTTCCAAAAAAAACAAACATTTGACCCAAACAAATCTAATATATCGGCCAGCTTTACAACAAACTGAGTGTGTTTGCATATTATGGCAAGATAGATCATATACTGCGTATGTAAAAGAAATATGATTATGCACAATCGTAAAATAGGAAGCTCGTCAGTGGTTTAAATACAGTATATGTGGAGTCGCATGCCAACGCACATACGGTGCTTTATTTCAAGAACTTCTCAACAACATTTTCTCGGTAGTGTGGCGTGTACGAGTGAGTGTAGCATGTCTGGGTCCATGTGCTCATTGTGTGAAGGCTGACTCATAACCACATTAGCTCATCCATTCTGGTCTGGAACTGCATATCTGCTACATTTGTCATTTCAAGCCGGTTCATTTATTTATTGAAACGAGATCACTCATCTATGATCTATATCTGTGATCAGTGTCCTTGACTGACTTGACCTTGTAGTAAAGATAGCGCCTCCATCAGCCTTGGACTTGGCTCTCCTGTGTCGTCTCTCACCTTTCAACCGATGTTGGTCAATGTGACCTTTCGAATCAGTGTACATGCGCCTTATCGGTATCTTTATCTCTAAATACACTGCTTTATACTGAGATAGTTCATGTATGGTAAGTGTACATTGTGTGTTATGTGCTAAACCTCAGGTAAACCCCGCTACATCACAGACATGAAGGAATGCTCTTTTGCACTAATCAGTGGGGAGTCTCTGCTGTATTTTCTGCTGAGATAAAGTTATTTGAAAAGAGGACATGCCTACACAGTTGTGTTTTTAATACTGTGATAACGGGTAGAGAATTGGCCGCAGACGCATAAACACCGGGTTCACGTGTTTCGACAGCATCTGCACGCTTTAAAGTGGATGATTAAATGTGAAGAGGGTGAAGGCGACATCGGAGCAAACATACACAGCAGTTTGTTCCTGATGTTCTGCAGGTCACTCAAGACAAACAAATTGTTACCCACTTGGGTAGCACAAATCGATGATAATACATCTGAACATTTGCCTGTGACTAGTGTGATTTTTTTTTTTTCTTACTGCGTTACAAGACGACAGACAAAAAATCTATAAATATGAGTTCGGGTAAGTTAAATGTATACGTTTTACAGCTAAAGCAGGTGGTACATTTGCGGCTTTACAACAAGCATTGTATGGTGACGTTATTCACTCCACTTGTTCATATATACACTTTTGCCTATAAAGTTTGTTTTCAGTCATGTTCCTCTCTTTATTCTTATCCATACACATCATTATTACCTTTAACCAGATGCAAAGATTACATACTGAGTCCCAGTTACACTGTAACTATCAAAAATAAATCACATTGACAGTCATTTAATGAAAAGAGGTTAAAAAAAATATACTGTATTCTAGCTTGATGTGCAACAGTGTATAATAAGGACAATATGTGATGATGAAAATCTATACAAATACTAGATGTAATATGTTAGATAATAGCAAAGCTGCAAATTTTAACATTTTCAGTGAATATATTAATATAAAACTAATTGCAAGAATGATAACCCACTGAAGAAGATAAACAGTTAAAACCATCACAGATCTGGTTTACTGTCATCCTGAGATTTTGTGTCGTCTTTATGTACGTTGGTAAAAACAAACATGGGTATGTGTAAAATACAGGAATAACTTAGTCACAAAACACCACTTCAATTATGTTTGTCAGGGTTGAAAGTCTGAGGCTGTGATACTTATTATCAAGTAACGTGTCAGTTAAAAGAACCAAAAAACGATCGGATCCTCCGTTTTGTGATTGACTGTACGTGGTCAATACGTCAGAATATAATGACACATTATACACTCATAAAATTTTATTTCACTTTATATCAAATGTAAATAGGGATTAATATTGATGGATTTCTTTTTATTTCACTTTGCAAATCAGCAAAAAAATGTCAAGTGTGAGTTTATGTTCATCTCACGTTATCATTGAAACATTCAGTCGTGGATGTGCAAAAAAGATGACTTTTTATATTGTTTAAATGTAGAATCCTCTGCCTTTCTCTGACTGAAATAATAAAAGCCTTAAAACTTTCTTGAACTGTTTTGCTCTTATGATTTATTATTCACCTTATAATAGACCTTAGTGGAGACAATACATAATCTGTTTTCTATTCTTATCCTTTTCTTCATTTTCACAGTTACTTTTTTGTGACTTCAGTTGCAGTTTTTGCTTTTCTGCATTGGCGCCTGCAGCCGTATGTCCGTACGGCCTGTGCGTACCTCGTGTGCACTGAGTGAAATTTGACAGAGAGAGAGAGATGTATGGGACGGAGAATGGGGGGTGGAGAGGAGCCCCCCCCAAGCCCCTCCCCATGCATGCTTTGTTCCCTCTAAATTATTACAGTGGTTAGTGAAAGCAGTTAGCATGTATTATTCCAGGTGTGTGTAAGACTAAAACTGAGACGTAGGTGTTTTGAAGTGCATGAAGCATGAAGCTTCATCTTTTTTATTCCATTCACTGACCGTGTCTGCTTGGCACTGCCGCAACTGAAGGGCCAGTGTCTGCTCCCACATAAACTCTCTTCCTTGTCTGACTCTTTATGGTGGGAGATAAAAGCCGAGCATGGACACGTCAGCGCAGCAGACGCAGAGCTAGAGCTGTGGAAACAATTAAACCAGTTCCAGCTGCAACATTCTGATATTGTTGAAGCCCTCGAAAGCTCAGCTATTTTCTATCCAAAATATCCACTGCGTGCTGAAAGTTTTCTGTGTCCACAGCCTCTGCTGAGCGTTCATTCAGCACATTAAGGCATCTCAATCTGCAGTACAATGACCGAGCAAAGACTCACTGGACTTACCTTCATGAATATTCATACAGATATGGAAATTGACAGCAGGGAAGTCTTGACTTTATCTTGACCTGAACTGACTGCTGAATAGGCAGAGATGTGACATGAAACAGTTAATATCCCTTCATCGTATAACACAAAAAAAGCCTTCTGGAGTCAAGCAAACACAAGATTTGCTGTATAACTGATATGTTATATAACTGTCCTGTCTGTTGTAGAGTGACCCCACTGACCCGCATCAACCACCGCAGCCACAAACCACAATGGAACACATTCTGGATATCGCTGCAGGATTAATCCATAAAGACCCAGTACCACTTTTGTAGCACTTCCCAAATGATTTTTTTTTCTCTCTATTTAACCTTTCTTAAGGGATTAACCACCGTTTATCATAATATTATCTTCTCTATTTTGCAATTTTTCAGTAAAAATCTGATCTTTTCCTATATTAAATGTACTAATCAGGTACTTTAATCATTAAGCTGAGATCACATTTGAGGTTCATCATAACAAAAACAGAGAAAACTTGAGAAAAAGTGACTTTTTCAGTAAACTATATCATCAACTAAACATAAACCAAGTGTGTCCATCCACTGTCATTGATTCAACTCCATGGGTTTTACTTTTGAATCAATGTTGTACAAGATGACAGTGTTTCCATGGTAACTACGGAGCCTCTGAACGTCCAAATGGGTCATATTTTGATGACCATGAAAAGATGACAAACTGTATTTTACACCAATTATTTATTGATAGCATTAGTGGATCAACAGGTATTAAATATGTTGAATAGATGCTTTTGGTCACTGGTGGATATGTGGGTCTTTATGGGTTAAGTAAACACCCTATGAAATCTGCTGATAACATTGACACAGTTGCCACGTCCTGACCAACTCAAACATATCGGAATGGTATTTATTACATCCTCCAAACAAATATGTTTCCACTCAGTCACATTAGGAAGACTCACCTCCATGTGCAGCATAAAAAAAACAAGTTCTTACAAGTCTGATTCTGACTCTGCTGCAGGTTTGATAAACACATCCATGGGACTTTATATGAGGTTCGAAATTGAATTAAAGTAAAACAATATAGGTAGTTTCTGACCAACAAATGCAAATGCGCGCTTTTGTTTGTAGAGTGAATCTTGCAAATCCTAACAGATGCATATCAGAAGGTTCTTTATTGGTGAGTCATGTTCATGTTTCCTTTCTGATTAAAAGTCATTTGTTCCATTTGCGTCTGGAAAACAGTTTATGAGGTTGTATCAGAACCAGACACATCTGCACGTTCTTCACTCTGACACTCCCATTCAAACCTATGCCGATTAAAACTGTTAATTCAAGTGAGCAATTTTGGCTTTTTTTGTCCTACTTTAGAAGGAGTATGGAATCCGGTAATCCATATTATGTATGTGAAGGTCAAACTCATGACCTTTACTTTCTGAATGAAACTCCTCAGAATAAACTCTCTGGCTCCTGAAATGTTGAAAAAATATGTCCTTCAGAATCTGTTGTATTTGATGACTTGCTTGTGTATTGATTATTTAGATGTTTTTTGTGAAAGAAAAGAAAAGAAAAGAAAAGAAAAAAGAAAAGTAAAAGAAAAGAAAGAAAAAGGAAAGAAAGTAAAAAAGAAAAGAAAAGAAAAGAAAAAAGTAAAGTAAAAAGAAAAAAGAAAAGAAAGAAAAAGAAAAGAAAGGAGAAAAGAAAAGAAAGAAAAGAAAAAAGGAAAGGTAAAAGAAAAGGAAGAAAAAGAAAGAAAGAAAGAAAGAAAGAAAAGAAAAAAGAAAAGAAAAGAAAAGAAAAAGGAAAGTAAAAAAAGAACAGAAAGAAGAGAGAAAAGGAAAGGAAAGGAAAAAGAAAAGGAAAGAAATAAAAGACAAGGAAAGGAAATTAAAGAAGAAAACAAAAGAAAATAATCTTAACATTTTGTTTGGTGTGTTTACTTTCACTTACTTCTTATTACTTTCACTTACATTATTATTTACAGTCAGAGCAGAGAAAATAATTTAGAAATTTAGAACAAAAACCAAAATCAGTGTTGAGCATTAAGTAAAAACCATCTCTGAGGAATTTTGGAAGCAAAGATAACAAATGAAACAAAACTAACCAGTGCAATGATATTGATCCAATATAAAACTATATTATGACATTTGTTATTATTGTTTTGTATCCCAGACCCCTGTTAGAAAAGAAACACCCGGATTCAACTTGTCCACATACTTTTGTCCATTTAGTGTACTTCAAACGCCCTATTTGTTTTTCAGAAGGAGATATTTGTGCACCAAAGTACATCCTTTTGTGTTCGACCACATGTCATTATTTTAATTAGTTCCACTGATTCCAGTGGTTGTATCATGTATCTGCATGTCACGTTTCTGTGATAAACCATGTGCTGCCTTGTGGATTTGGATGAGTGAGGGGCAAACAGTGATAACCTTTGGGCCGTGACCTGAGCTGACTCTGGAGGAGCGTAAGCTGGGTAAACACAGGTCGTATGACTCTGCAACAAGATGATTTCTCTGTGACACGTGAGTGTGACTGGCATCCAGGCACTACAACAGGGTGTAGATCTGCTTAATGTAGAGCAGCAGGTCAACACATTTGGCTCAGTAACACTTGTCTCTCATCTCTAAATAACATCTTTGGAAATAGCTCTGGAGAATTACTGTTTTAGACAGCAGCTCTTAATGCACAATTCAGATTTTTGGATGAAATCCTATTTTTTTTGTGTGCTCGTTCATACGACACATTAAATGCAACTTCTATCAGTTTTGAGTATGAACTGAATGCAACTTTGAAGTGACCCACATGTGCAAAAGAGTTCCTCATGTAATATGTGACCATGCAGATTAGATTAGAGTAGAGTAGAGTAGAGTAGAGTAGAGTAGAAAACATTGTACATTATAGTAAAACACTGACCGTTTAACCATTAAATGACACTTTCTCATACTTTAAGTATGTTTTAGTGATAATAATTACATAGTTTTATTTAATGCTTTTTGATGCTGAAGACAGGGGAGGAAGTAAATGATACCAAACGTGTCTTCCATCATCAGTTATATGTATATTTGTGTTATGTGCAGTATGTCTACCCTTCCTGCAGCCCCTCATGGTCTTGTTAAATACAATAAATCAACTCCATGTGTCTTATTTTCAATTATTTACGCCACAAAACGGATTCATTAAACTACAATGACTAATAACATTGATCCTTCTCATTATGTGTTCTTCAAACAGTCCTAATGGAAGCTTGTCAGTATGACCGTAAGATAATTATAGGCATTTTATGTTAATGATGAACCAGTTTATTGAAAACAAGTGTCAAGTGTCACGACGGTCAAAGTGACGGCAGTATAGGAGGAAGTCATGTGTAACGAATATCTCTATTATCAACACAGTGACATGTTTTATTTGACCTTTGCTCCCTGCTTCTCTGTGTGTGTGTGTGTGTGGGTGTGGGTGTGGGTGTGTGTGTGTGTGTGTGTGTGTGTGTGTGTGTGTGTGTGTGTGTGTGTGTGTGTGTGTGTGTGTGTGTGTGTATGTATGTGACAGATGAACATGATAGCCAACAGCAGGATGAACTGGAATAGCCTTCACTGCTGAAAGATGCCGAATCAGTATCATCTTTACTCATCAAGTACATGAACACATATAAGGAACTCTTTGCAGTAGATGTAGTATCTCTGGTAAATTATATATACAAGTTATGATAAAGAAAAAAATGTAAGAAATATAAAATAAAAAAAAATAAACTGTATATTGATAAGGGCACAGTGTATACAGTTTAATGCTACTGAGGTACTTAAAGATCCTCACTATCCTCTTTGCATAACATAAACTATAAGGAATTATCTATTATTTATTACTATGTATTATTATTATTATGATTATTAATAATAATAATAATAATAATAATAATAATAATAATAATAATAATAATACTTTGCTACTTGTTTCTGCTAGTACTTTCTAATGGGCAATTGCATTTTTTCACAACTGTTTTTTTAAAATAGTTATTGTATTGCTCCTCATGATCCGTAACAATGACACTTGACACCTTAATAAGACCAGAGCATTTAGATTCAATAGAAGATCAGCGGAGGTTTACATGCACAAGTACAGGCAGGACAGGGACACAGGAACCTTTCAGCTGCATAAAGTAGCATAAACTCATTGCACAACACCTTAAAAAATGATTGTATGGTAAATATTATTATTATTATTATTATTATTATATTATGAATAATTTTTTTTCTTTTTCAGATTTTGTCCCATTAAAAGACAATAAAAATGTGTTATGTTGGCTAAGCAACACTGTGCCCACACACAGTCATCCCGTCTGGGCTGATTGGTTTCTAGGTGTCAATGATTCCAAATACGATAACAGTTTAACAGAGACAAACTGATAGCATCAAATGTTTGGAGGATAAACTGAGTCACAATGTCTGGAAAATGTTTTACTGCTTCAAAGTGGTAACTAAGACTACATAAGGAAAAAATAATTATTTTGGCTGAATGTCAGTTTCAGTATCTGTTACATGTTTGCATTTTGTTGAATAATAAATGTGCAGACATTTGCTCTGTGCTGTCTCATGTGTCAGTGCTGTCACCTGCTGGACAACTGAAGCATTTCAGATAATTGGGGGATTGTTGCATTGATGGAAACGCATCATAGTGAGGGAATTTTCAACAACAAACCAATATTGTGTGCTATAAACACATAATGAAATAAAGTTAATATATTACCTGGACCCACTGACATGAAATTCAGGGTATGCATCCCCCTCATTACCGTACTCAAATGCATGTATGTTTAACCACTGCGGACCCCTCATTTATATCCGATGGGGACCTTCAAGTTAAAAATGTACATGCACAACACACTGCTGTAAAATCATCATTCATCAATTTTTTTCTGTATCAATCTCTCAAACCACCTCAGCTCTTCTCAAAACTACAAAACTTCAACAATTTTCAAGATTTTTGACCCTTTTAATTTCAGTTTGAATACATGATGCCACTTGTTTCATTGAAAAAACAAAAAAACAAAAAGATTATTTTATAATGCATAATTGAGGGATGTTGCACTGTTTTATATCAGAGACTTGGCAAAAATTGGCAAAAATTAACAATAACACTGATTTCATTGCCTTCTTTTTTGAGCAGTGAAGGAATGTCATGGCAAAAAATGTCCTATGTATTAAGTCAGGATCACTACTACTAATCATTCTAAAATGACAGTGACAATGAGTATTAGAATAAAACAAAACAGTCTATTTTTATACTTTAACATAAAAGGTACAAAAGTTAATGCATTTCTATAAGAGCAAATTTGACCTATTTGTAATTATTAAAATAACATTCTACTACTGATAAACAGTGGGGTTTTGTATTGGTAACTATTAGTTGCATGTTTACTCCCTGCCTACAGGGGGAAGCACAATGTCATAACTAATAGAACCTGTTTTTTTTTTTTTAATACGACGAAGAAGAGGAACCGGAAGTGGTCCGTTTGATATTTGAGCGTGTATGTCCAATGAAGCAGTGTGTCTAATAAATTAACGTTAATAATGTTTCTAGGAAATGTACGTGTTGTCCGACATTGCGTGGCTTTACAGTCGCTGAGGAGCCTCCATGTCACTGCCGTGGGGTGTGGAGCGCCGGTGTCCGCTTGTTGTTTCAGAGGACTGGGTTTAAATCAGCTGCATGGAGCCAGAAGGTCGTTGATCAACATTAGTAACAAGGTATTAGACATAACTCCTAAGTCTTACCCTAAGTGTGTTTCACTGGAGACAGTGTGAGCGGTTTGTAGGCCATGACTTTACTGTACATGCTCTAATAACAAACTAGTTTTAGAGGCCGACTGAGGTTATCTAAGTTAGCATTAGCATTAGCCGAGAAGATCCATCTGTCTGACATCGGCTATTAACGTCTGAAGAAGCAATGGTACTGTCAATGTCAACATTATAAGTTAGACATAAATGTAAATACAGGGCCATCCTTACACCCCTAAAAAACATTTATTGTGTTGGGATGTTAGCTAATTCCTAAGTTAATAACGTGTTCAGAATCAGATTGTAACTTAAAGTGAAATACTCTAAATATGCTTGAATTATGTAAAATGAAAAGCAAGTTAATGTCTTTATTATTTGGTATGGTATGGGAAATCCAAATTTTACAAAAATGTTGATATTCAGATGTTAACAACTTGAATGTTGTTTCCCATTAAATTATTGACCAGAACTGAGTTGCCATGAAAAATGACTGACTGTCTTATAATTCACAATTACCAGGACATTCATTCTATTTTACCTAATGTTTTACATAATACAGCAAACACATCAACTAGGTCCAGTACTTATGTCTACTGATAGTGCTAATATTGATGTATTATAGAGTATTTAGTAAAAAATAATTTAAATATGTGAGGTTTATACAAAAACACTGAAGTGCGATGGCAGCAGGACAGTAATGAACTGGGCGGTAATGGCTGAGTCCACATGTCCACTGAACGTCTTCACTGTATAAGGCATAATACGATACCAGCACTTTTAAAAAGCAACAGAAACCAGTTCCAACAACAGATTTTCTTTTAAGACCATGGTGCATTTTTTCCAAGCAGATGCAGTCCTACCGTCCACCCACTCGCTGTCTGTCCACATCGTCCCACTCTGAAGACGGGGACCTCATTTACACAGGCAGCCTGGGGACTGCGGTACGCGGTGAGTTACTGTCAGCCTAGGTGGAGGTAAAACCAGAGCCTCTTTGATCACTTGTGTCTCCCTGTTGTCGACAGTCTTCAACAGTACTGACTTTGTGCTATTTGTTTGAAGGATGTTCAGACTCAAGCTACTTCAACTGTAATATGACTTTCTGTCTAGCTTTCTATGTAAAGTACTATCACAAATCCTACAAAATAAATTCAGTGTGCTCTGTTTTCTGGCCTTATGAGTTCCGATGCAGTGCAGATGTACAACAGTGTTACATTTAGTCAGTTCTCTGTCTGAGTAACGACTTCAAACCCAAACATGTTTCTGCAGTCCTTCACACTGTGTTTTGTTACTGTTTCCCTCTGTTTATGACTTTTAGGTTTGTTTTTGGTATTAAATCAGTAAATATTGGAGCGTGTGCATGGATGTTGAGCATCCTTTTCTAGTTAGACTCTAGTTAAATTTATGGGATGTAATGACAGTAGATTTCCCTCTCACTAATGATTGAACCTGTGGTAAGCGTCCTTAACCCATAAAGGCCCAGTGCTATTTTCATGGTAGTTCCCAAATTAATTTTTCTCTATTTTTAACCTTTCTTAAGTGATTTGTTGCCATTTATTCCAATATTATGCTCTGTATTTTGCATTTTTAAGTGAAAATTAGGTATTTTCCTATATTCACTGTACTGATTATGTAGATGTTCATAAAAACTCAGATTAAAGTTGAGGGTTATTAAATCAGAAACAGAGAAAACAAAACAAAAACTGACTTTTTCAGCAAAATATGCCATTAACTGAACATAAACCCAGTGTGTCCATCCACTGTCATTGATCCAACTCCATGGGTTTTACTGGTGAATCAAT
>JAPQRQ010000010.1:8102979-8113543 GCA_037367365.1 Apogon talboti
AATAACTGTATTTACACCAATTATTGACATGTATTGATAGGATTAGTGGATCCACAGGTATTAAACAGTTACATCAGAAGATACTTTTGGTTGCCGGTAGCTGTTTGGGTCTTCATGGGTTAAAATAAATAAAAATAGTAGTAGTAGTAAAAGGGCCAAGCTGGTAAGCTAGTGTGTCATTCTGGCTGGTTAGTACTGACATTCCTCCTGCTATTTCCCACTTATACAGTTATCATACGCCATGCTTACAACCATAAACATGATACATGAGCCAATGTTAAATTAAGCTCAGTAGTAACAAGTACTGTGGAAAACATGAAGGTGTAGAGTTATAAAGGGCAAGTAGAATCAATCCTAAAAACATCTACTAAAAAAAAAAAAAACGTACAAAAAGTTAAAGAACTGAGTGTTATTGTTGTCAAATCTTCTTTAAAGACTATTAACCAAGCTGAGGTTGTGGTTGTTAATCTCGTCTGTTCATTTTGGAATAAACCTCCTCTGATTGTCTAACGTGCACCTGATGTGGTTTCCAAAAAAAAAAAAAAGTGCAGGCACTGAGACCCACGGACGCAGATAAAAACAGATATGAACAGATCGATAGGCGGACTGATGGAAATAGAGGCGCTCTCTCTCTCTCTCTCTCTCCCAGGAGCAGAGCAGAGCAGAGAACGAATCAGCCGAGCGCTTCACATTCCTGCCCGGGCCCTTCTCACCCACCACCACGTCACTCTGTAAAACGGTAAGGCAGCTGTCGACTTCCATCAGCTCAAAGTGCATCTCCGAACATATCCAGTCTACCACCCGTCCACCCACACACACACACACACACACACACACACACACGCACACACAAACAGCCGACACATAAGTGTAAAATACATTAAGATATGCACACGTTTGGTTTCCATCCAAGTATTTTATGTTGATTTTTATGGAAAAAAGTTTAGTTAAGCAGCAAAATTAAAAAAACAAACAAACAGAAACCTAATTATCTAATACCATAAATCTTACAAACACTCACAACCGACCTCACAACTGACGCGACAAATGGTGATGGCGGACTAAATAACAGATACTTAGTTCGATTAACAGTTCAATTAAAGTGCTCTACAGTTTCAGCTTAGCTTCCATACATGTTTTCTGTAACATGATCGCCCCAACCTGCATTTCAGATATTCTCTCCCCGAGTATAAGAACCCTATGTGCTGTAATGAAAGCATGGCATGTGACCAACATTATGTGAAACCGAGCAGCGGTAATTACTTTTCCAGTACTAATCAACGATGTTACGACGCTCTCCTCTGCTCCTCTGGTGGATCATTTAAGAAACAAAGTCTCTTCAACTCAACTTGGACGAGGCACAAACTTTTTTTTTATTGCAGCATTTCAAAACTTCCAAATTAGCTGAACAGTCGGATGGAAATGGAGCTACAGACAGACACAAGCACCACACGTAGGCATTTATAGGCAGCATATATGCCAGGCCCTCGCATTCACCCACATTGGCTCAACACGCCGGGCTCTCCTGGTCACCCTGGTAAAGTATCCACGCTCAGGGCTCAGGGGCCGTTCTTCTTCTTTTGTTTTTCACTCTTGCATGCCCTATTTCCAACAAGTGACTGCTTGCTTCAGCTTTCACTGCACTCTGAGTGGAGTCACAAATCATCGCCAGCCCAATCAGGTTGGACTCGAGCACTAAAGACAGTCGTTCAGTCCTTCCAGGGTGGTGGTGGTGGTGGAGGTGGAGGAGATGTCATCTTTCTCGCTCTCTGCTTGTTTTTCACCTTTTCTCTCTCTCTCTCTCTCTCTCTCTCTTCCATGTGTTTTTTCCTCCACTTCTTCCTCCTTTACCTAATCCTTTTTCAGTCCTCTGTTATACCCGTGCCGGTCGTTCCGACTGGCACCTTTATGTTTTTTAAAAGGCCCCTTTGGCTGATGGAGAGTTAGTGGCTCGGGCGACTAGTCTGGACGAGTCCTCCACTGTGGGGTCAAAAAAGTCAACAGAAAGTGTTATTCCGCTGAATGATATAATGATGTCATTTTGAAGCAGGGTGTTTGCTCTTCATCCAAATAAAAATTCCAGACTTTTTCCAGACTTTCAAAACTGCTGCTATTTTCCCCCAGACCTTGACTTTATGTACTTTTATACTTGCATGCCTACTTTTTTGGTTGAGATTGTACTTGTGTCGTAGAAAAGTTCATGTTAATAAATGTATAAATGAATGAATGCATCATTTGCAGCCAATTATGTTTGACTGACGGAAACATTTTCAAAACATATGAAAATCACAAAAGTGCCTGGAAACAAACAAGTTTCACTAGACTCATTCCAGTACTGGCCGGTTAGTGAAATCATATCAGGTTTTTTTATATGTTTTCCTCATGTATTTCTTATCTTACAAGATTATGTGCCTTTGAGCATACTGTAAAATTCAACTATGAGAGATACTTTTTTTCCATACTTTATTAAGTATTGTAGAAGGACCAGGGTTGTTTTCTCCTTAATTAGAAAGCCCTAAAAACAAATGCTAGTTCTATTGAGGAACTTCTGTGTCAGTTGCATGTAGTCTGAAGAAATACCACTAGATGTCACTAAATATTACACACTGAACCTTTAAATGGACCTACCTTGAAGTAAGCATACCACTCTTGTTGTGTTGTGCATAAATATTTTAGGTATTAACCATATTTCTTGGTGGTTATTGCCACAATAAAATCTTACCTGAGTTCAGGTTTGGTCAGGTGAGAAAATGGACAAAAATAATCGCTAAACCAACATTCAACAGCATCACAAGAGCCACCAGGATAGAGTTTGGGCCCTGCAAAGAAACACAAGACACGTTTATATGATTCTACGCGTTTTTTGAGACTGCAGATATCTCAATGCATTCTTCAGATAATATGATTACATTGTTGAACGGACAGACAGACAGACAACAAAATGATTACAATACCCCTTCGGCCAAAATGTCAAACAATAATTACTTTTGTGATTTATTCTTTACAATGATTTCTAAAGCATGTACAGCGATGTCCTCCTGAGACCCAGCAATATAGGGGACAAGAGTTTCACAGCTTTACATAAAACTAAAAAAAACACCGTCCACTGCACCAGGTCATTCCACAAAAACTTAAAATACATCATTGATTGTATCTGTGGAATTTTTAAGACCTTTGAATGTCAGATTTAAACATTAATGATCAATTTTTGGAATAATTACAGCCTTAGTTTGGGACAATCAAATTTGTGGACACCCTGAGTGAGGTTGGAAGTTTTTAGCTGCAACAAACACACTGTCACCCTAAAAACATCACACATATTACTCACTGACTCCTCCTCCATGATTTCAGGCACAACTTCCATACTAGCTTTCTTGGTTTCTGCAAGGCTCTTTGGTTTGGTTGACTCCTGTCTTTTTGGCTTGGAGGGCTCTGGAGCTTTGGCGCTCTCCTTTGGTGGGGCTGGCGACGGACTGCGAACAGGCGCCGACGCCACAGCCGAAGCCCCGTACGGTTTGGCGGGTGGCGGCAAACGTGCAAGACTAGACGGGTGGAAGTCGTCCTCGAGACCGATCATGTCATCGGGCGGTAGAGCTTTGACATCGGCCTTGACGTAGTAGCTGTGGAACTGGGAGTGGATCTGCCCGTTGCTACTGGCCGATGAGGCAGCACCTGGTTTAACGGGTGCTGGAGCCTCCTGCTGCTTCACTTCATGTTTGAGAGAAAGTTTAGATGCTGCCTTTGTTATGCCTGCCATGTAGAATAAGCAACAAGAAAAAGCATTATATTGAATCATATTACTGCAACTACTGGTGCCAATAATTACTCCCAATATTTCATACACTAAAAATAAGAACAAATAGACTCAATCACAGTTTTTACCCACAAGTGGTTAAATGTGCCCCCCACCCACACCCACACGACTGAACAAACATCACCCCAAGTCTAATACAAAATGCAATATTTACCCTACCACAGTGCCATATTCAGAATATGTATGTATATCCTATATTGCCTGTATATATAGAATTAGCTTTTTGCATTTGTATATCTTAGTAGTTTTGTAGTACTCTAGTTGTATATTCATATTTAATTTTTATCTTGTAGCTTTCGTACATTGTTTACATTTTTCAGTACTTGTGTGATATTTTTATACAGTCCTTTTTTGCACTAATTGTTTTTTTTGCTAAAAAGAACAGAGCTGCTAAATGAATTTTCATTGTTCCTGTGACAGTGACAATAAAGATGTATTTTATTCTATTCTATTCATTAACACATCATGTGACAGGTTAAAAATAATTCTACTTGATAATAATCAATATTATCGATCAGCCATAACCATAATGTTAAGACTGATCGTTGCATGTAATTTGATTTATTGGTAAAAGTATTCATGTTATTGCTAGAATTTCATTTCACTAAAGTCCTTATTCACTGCACCAGAACGTATCATATTCATTGGTTAGTGTCTCTCTGCTCTGTCACTGTTTTGATTCTATTAAAACACCATATATTAAATGCAAGGTCCAAGGCTCCTACCTGTCATTAGAGACTCAGCTGTTGGGGTTTTGTTTTCTTTCCCAGCAGGCACTGCGGAAGTGACGGTGGCAGGAGTCTTACTGGTGAAAAACGTCTTCTTGGCGACAGTGGGTGACGGAGTCGGGCTGGGAGCTGGGGTCTGAGACGGAGACTGGTTTGGTGTTGTGCCTTTGCGATAGAAATGAGGGCTACCTGATGGAGATTTCTCCTTTTTCTCCTCAGGAACTTCCTTCACTTCTATTGGCTCGTTGTACTTCTGCCGTATGTAGTCAGGGCCTGGGGAATAGAAAGGAAAGTCAGCTCAAATAGAAATAAAGCACCTTAATTATTACTGCGAAGGAAAATGGAGACAACTACGGTTCATTTCAGTGTTCTTCAGAAAGATAAGGACGTACACTGATCATCTCCATAAATAGGTGATGACATCTTAATAAGTGTTAAATAACAAAAAATCAACAATAAAAATCAGCATATCAGTGTAGCCCCTGTGTTTATTCTAGCCATGATCATAACAAAGGATCTAAACTGGGGTGTGAATATGGATTTATTATTGGTAGGGCATTATGTCTGATGCATTACACTTACGTTACATACATCCTTAGAATATTGCATGTTTCCATGTTTGCATGCACTAGCTTCAATAAGCAACATGTATGCGTGCAAATGTTTCACAATAAAAATCCTGCAAAGAAGTAAAGGATTTCTATCCACTAAAACGCTAAAGAGATTTTAATCTGAAATAGTTAGAAGAAATGTTGAGTAATGAGTGAACAAGGCGAAATGAGGCTTTGCATAGACAGCTGCAGTAAAAATGTAATCTTGGTGTCAATTTTTACAATAACTGACATGCACCTGATATCAAAACGAATCAAATTTTATTTATATAGCACCAAATCATAACAGAAGTTACCTCATGACACTTTACATACAGAGCTGGTCTAAACCTAAATAGGATATGGCAGCATGTTTAACCCACATGACATGGAAATGCTTCTACACTGACTTTCAGATCAAATGAAGAAATTCCATCATTTCAATAGCATGTACTCTGTGTATATTCTGAGTTTTCACATTCAGCTGAGGGGATTAACATAACAAAGTAAATGCATTTTATTATCAGTTAACGATTGTTCCGACCAGAATAAACGCTACAGATAGTAGATAATGTCCCATTTTTAGCTAATATTTTGGACATACATTTTACTGGGGCAAAAAGTAAAAATGTGTACTGTCTTCCCTCTTTTGCACAGTTTTTACAGTTTGAACCTTTTTGTTCTGAAAATATGTGCAATGTAAAACAGGCTCAGTGCAGCCACTGATACTGTTTTTAATTTGAATAACAAATTATTCAAAGAAAATAAAAAAAAACAGCTGTGATACTTGATGCTTCTTTCAATAAAAGTCATGGAGGTGGGAGGGGGGTGGTGTCCTCTTAAGGGGGCCAATTGTGACCAGTCATTCTATTCTATTCTATTCATAAAGCTGGTAATTATGTGTGAGACCATACACCTAAATAGGATATGGCAGCATGTTTAACCCACATGACTGATCAGATATTCCCATAACTTGCAAAAATATGGCTGATACACTGACGAGATGTCCAAATTACTCCTGAAAATACCCAGCTCTTTATGTGGGTTCCTCAAGTTAGTGTCTGTAATGTCACAGCGGAGGCATGTGTTTGACCATAACAGGTTTTAAAGCCAGACTCCACCCCCACCCCCTTCGGCCCCGACCCCTTGTCCAGAAACCTGCTACAGGCTTCCAGGCATTCCCAACATGAACAAGGTCACAGATGAGGCCTCACGGCAGAACGAGTCCACAGCTGACGGCAGCACAAGTAGCAGCGCCGTGACGACAGAGGTCGCACTATGTGGCAAATCTTTCTGCACTTTTAAACTGTGAAAGAATGTGGAAATTACCAGTAAATAACAATGAAAATGTAAATGATATAGACTCCATAGTGTATGATTTATCATGATTTATTCAGCATTTTACTCAGTCTTCATAATAAAAACATATTTGTGTTGTAAACAGATGTCACTTTCATCACTTCCTTAAAAATACTGAGATATCTGGCCGACTTTTAAGCAGCTGCCCGTCATGTCACTGGTGTTTCAAACTGATTATTTTCCTTTTTTTTTTGTTTATTTCCCTGCTCTGCAGATCACGTATTTTGAGGAATGGGAGGAGTTATCAAATCCACTGTTTGGTTCACATCTTGATTTTCTTTCTTTTTGTTTTCTATTAACTAAGTGACATACGTAAAACATGTGCAATGTTTTAGATTTCTTATCCTCTTGCACAGGCTCTAGAGCATTGGCCTGTCTAAGAGTTGTTGTAACTGGTTTGCCAGCTCTCAATAACCAGGTGTACAGCAAGTGAAGTCGGAAAATGTCATGTCAGAACCACTTTACATCTCTACGGGTGTGCCTCAAGGTTCCATCTTGGGCCCAACCTTGTTTTCCATCTACATAAACAATGTGGCCAAGGCTGTCGGATACATCTCTACGCTGATGATACCATCATTTACTCATCTGGCTCCTCACTCCACTCTGCTGCATCCACCTTCCAACTCAGCCTAACTTCAATCGAGAAGTCCTTTCACGATCTTCACCTGCGTCTCAATTCAAAAAAGACTAAATGCATGTTATTTAGTCAAAAAAAACAGTGTCACATGCCCCCCCAAGATCACCTGTGCTGACGTCTCAGAATTGGATTTTGTCAGCTCCTACTAGTACCTTGGTCTCTGGCTGGACCATTCACTTTCTTTCAAGCTCCACATCAATACCCTGCAGGCCAAAGTTAAGGCCAGACTGGGGTTCCTTTACCGTAATAAGGCCTCATTCACACACTCTGCCAAACACACCCTGGTGAAGATGACCATACTCCCTAAGTTTGATTATGGTGACGTTATTTATAAAATGGCTCCCCAGTGTGCCCTTAACTGCCTGGATGCTCTTCACCACTCAGCCATCCATTTTGCCACTGGTGAACCTTCCTCCACCCATCATTGTGATCTGTATAAACTGATAGGCTGGCCCCTCCCTCCACACCAGGCGACTCCATCATTGGTTTCTACTTATCTACAAGACTCTTCTAAAGAACACACCTCCATACCTCTCCAACCTCTTGCACCTTTCCCACCATAACTACCCCCTGAGGTCCGGACATTTCATTACTCTGTCTATTCCAAAAGCCCACACTGTCTTGGACCAGAATTCCTTTTGTTTTGCTGCAGCAAATGATTGGAACTCCCTTCAAAACTCCTTTAAACTTTCGGCTCTCCCATCACGCCATATGTTGAAACTGAAGCTACAACATTCTCTAGTTTACCGTTACACGTGTTGACTCCCTTCTGCTCTCTGCCCATACGCTTTACCATTTATTTATGTTGTTTTTTAACACACATTCTAGTAGTTACTTATGTTGTTTTTAATGTCATAGTCTCTTCACCATTGGATGTGAGTCCTGGATTCATCCGTGCTGTCTCCTTTTATCTGTTTTTCTTATGTTTTTTGTTTTGTTTTGTCTTCATTTTTTTGTTCTTGGCCGCTGTGGCATCTTGCCAGGTTATCATTGTAAATGAGAAGCTGTTCTCAATTGATTTTACCTGGTAAAATAAAGGTCAAACAAAAATAGAATAAAAATTTTGATTTACAAAATATAGAGCTTGTTGTAACTAAAAATAGAATGGTAATCCAATGTTATTCTCTGTGTTGTAGTGTAAAATGAGTACATGAATAAACTTTTTGTAATATTTTCATGATATGACAGCATCGGTATTATATCTGATATCTTCTTGAAATTTTTTTTTTTCCTTTTCTTGTATTATGCCAGTTTTTGTCTACTGAGATCTTTCTGAAGACAGAACTATATAGTATATTGGGTTAAAAAAAACAACACAATTTTTCCCAGAAACCAAGATAAGCTGGAAAAAAATCTTCAGTTTCCTTCCATAAATTAAATTAACTCATCCACTTCAAGACAAATTGACTCTAATTAAAATGGACAGGATTTATTTCTATAGCAAAAAATAGGTGCAATTTTAACAATATTATGCCTCATTTATACATGTGTATCACAGATCTACAAAGGCACAAAGGATTCAGTAAGAGGAATCTTGGAACTGAAAAATATAAACTTTAACTGTATAATAAAAACAACTTGTCAAGACTAAGTGACACTCTTGACTATTAATGTCTTCTGCATATCACTTTGTGTATGACTCAGTCTTTACACATAACTCATGACCCAAAATCTGAACTTCTTTCTGAAATAATCTCAGTAATCGTTGAGATAGTGCCTCAGACATGACTCTGATTCTGTTTTTTTTTTAATATATATAAATCCGTTGAGTTCTGCAGTTCATTTATATGCAGCCTGTCTTCCACATCTCATGAATCACTGGTTATATTTGCACAGACTGGCAGTGATTGACTCTTACTGGTTACTGGTTTCCATGGTTTCCACACTGCTTCTTGTTGGTTACAGCGTGGCACAGTGACTTTCTTCTAGTTTACTGTACGGTGTTATGCTGCTGTTACCTGGCTGATGGAAGTTTGGCGACAGCTCTCGGGCCACGGCTCTGGCGATGTCTGAATCCTGACTGGCGGACAGTGCAGCCTGGTCTGCAGCGTCTGCTTTAGCCCGGGCGTGGGACGTCCTACAAAAAAGGCACAAAGACTCAGTATGATGAGACGCAATGTGCAACGTGAGATCTGATCTCACAACACCATAGACTCTACTATGGGAGCATTTAACTCATATAGAAGTTTACAGTTCGCTTATATAAAAGTGTTTTACTAACAGATTGAAAACATTGTAAAATAATAATAATAATAATAATAATAATAATAAGAGTTTAAAAAGTAAAATTACATTATGAAAATGTTTACATCCATAGTTTCTTTAAAAATCTGTATAACATGAACAACCTGAAATGTCTTAAGAAAAATAACTGCAATTTTAAAAATATTATGCCTCAGTTTATCATTTGCACATGTGCATTACAACTTGCATTACAATTACAAATACACAAAAACATTTAGTAGCAGGCAGAATATTGGTAAAAGTGCACTTATTTCTCTTAAAGCATTTCAGTTGTTCATATTTGCTGAGGTTATTCACTTTTTTTGTAAAAGGATAGTTTGTAAATGTAAACATTTTTATGTAATCTTTTTACACTAAAACAAAGAGGAAATTTACGGATTGCATTATTTACTGGTCTGATCCACTTGAGATCATATTGGTCTGAATGTGGAACCTGAACTAAAATGACTTTGACACCCTTGGACCCTTTGGCAGGCCGGTTTTGGCCCACGAGCCTCATGTTTGACACCTGTGTATTAGAATATTAGAATCCTCTTGGCTCTGTGTTAGTCATTATAAAGCTCTTATTTATGCCTCATTATATTTTACCATAATCTAGGCCATTCACTAACACTTTTACATTAATCATTTCCTAATTACTGGCTATTGTTACAAAGTGGTATTGAATTATGATCTTCTATCTAATCTAATGTATGATTTTTATGATGTATTTCAATGTTGTGTTATTTTAATTGCCCTGTTTATGACACCCTGCACTTTTATTGCTATAGAAATGAGTTTAGTTACTTTACTTACTTCTATGCTTTGCTAATTACTAGATAGATAGATAGATAGATAGATAGATAGATAGATAGATAGATAGATAGATAGATAGATAGAGGTCATCAGGTCAACAGTCGGCTGCCAGATGTGTTATTCGCTGTTATAAAAACAGGCAAAGTACAGAGAATAATAGTATAATAAATGATGATAAATCACTTAAGAAAGGTTAAATAGAGAGAAAAAATCATTTGGGAACTGTCAGAAAAGTAGCACTAGGTCTTTTTGGGTTAAAACTAGAGCCCGACTGATTAATCGGCGGACCGATTAATCGGGCCAATTATAGCATATTGCCAATTAATCAATATCGGTCAATATGTAACTGATATGTAACCGATATATTAACTTTTTTTGTTGCGCCCATTTTTTTCGA
>JAPQRQ010000010.1:8120756-8139673 GCA_037367365.1 Apogon talboti
GAAGAGCTGGTGGAAGTGGCTGGGGAGAGGGCTGTTTGGGCCCCTCTGCTGAGGCTGCTGCCCCCGCAACCCGGACCCAGATAAGCGGAAGAAGACGGTACGGTACGGTATAATACTAGTAGTTGTTGGTGTACTATTAGAATATTACATCACTGTTATGATGGGGTCTGAATTGTTAGGATCAGACTAAAACCTGAAGGCCAATTTAATGTGCCTGGACAATATCAAAGTAGTGTAATTCAGCAAATGATTAACTGAGACCAACAGATTAGTATAAAAATAATACTTGGTGTATTATCATAATATTAGAATATCAATGATACGATGGGGTCTGAATAGATAGGCTCAGACTAAACCCTGGAAAACAATTTAATGTGGCTTGACTTGTTTACTTAGTAACAATATTAAGGGTTAGGGTTAGAGTAAGTGTCTGTAAAAGTGTTCACTTACAATCTAAAATACAGTTCAGAAATACAGATATCTCAGGCAGGACACTTTACCTGGAGACGGCGATCTCCACTTTGGTTCTGGCGATGGCTGCAGCTCTTATGGCGCCCTCAATGGCCCGATCCACTTTCTGTTTGGTCTTAGTGTTCTTCAGTGGGATCAGCTGCTTCTTGATTCCCCGGGCCAGCACGTTGTTCTTGTATTTGCCTTCCTCTTTGGTGCCGTTGGGGAAGGTGGTGCAGCCGTAGCCGTGGCGTTTATTGTTCAACCACTCGCCTTCATACTTCATTCCATTGGAGCGCTCAGAGACGCCGAAGCCGCTGCGTTTGTCGTTCTTCCACTCCCCCATGTAGGACTCTGTGGTGGTGGCATCCACGTTGTCCTCCAGAGGCAGGTAGTCATCGCCGGGGTCTCCATCTCCAAAGCTGATGGTGGAATTGGCGTCGCTTGAGCTGATGCGGCTCATGGTGGTGTCGCTGTGGGCTGAACTGCGCTTGCTAGAGATGGAAGAGCGGGAGTCTGATTTGCGCAGTCGCTGCAGGCTGCCGAAGATGGAACCACGGCGGAAAAGGCCCTTCTTCTTCTCTGGACCTTCTCCGTCTGAGTGGAAGTTGAGGACAAAGCCGCCGCGTGTGCCAGCAGGACTGTCGGAGAGGCTGTCGCGCAGGACTGTACCATTGCTTTGTTCACTGCGGAGGGACGCCAGCGATGTTCGCAGTGGTGAGCGGATGACTGAGGCCATGCCGTACGGGACGCTCTGACGCACACCGTAACCATGACGCATCCCACCGGTCCACTGACCCTGATATGTACCTGCAGAGACAGAGGATGAGAGGGAAGAGAAAACTGTGAAATATATGCAGAGAGATTGGAAATGAAGACAGAGGAACAACCACAACACAGTGAAGAAGAGCGGCACGGTGGTGCACAGTCGCCTCACAGCAACAAGGTCCTGAGTTCCATTTCAACCCCAGGAACCTTTGTGTGTGGAGTTTGCATGTTCTCCCTGTGTTTGCGTGGGTACTCCGGCTTCCTCCCACCATCCAAAGACATGCACTGATAGGTTAATTGGTTAAGCTAAATTGCCCATAGGTGTGAATGTGACAGTTGATTGGTTGTTCGTCTCTATATGACAGGGTGTAATTGAGAATGAGAATC
The DNA here is from genome assembly GCA_037367365.1 of Apogon talboti. Taxonomy (NCBI): domain Eukaryota; kingdom Metazoa; phylum Chordata; class Actinopteri; order Kurtiformes; family Apogonidae; genus Apogon; species Apogon talboti. Next base: position 8,122,362 of record JAPQRQ010000010.1, read on the forward strand.
CGTTTTCAACTAACTTACCTAGTTAAATAAAGGTTAAATAGAAAAATAAAATAAAAGAGCAACTTCCAAAGACATGTAATGTATTGTGTTATTAGAAGCAAACTTCCAAAAACAACGTCAGATACTTGCTCTTTATCCAAATAAGAATTCCAGACTTTTTCAAAACTGATATTTTTTCCCCCCAAGACTTTGACTTTATGTGGTTTTATACTTGCATGTCTACTGTTTTGGTTGAGATTGTACCTGTTGTGTGTAGTAGAAAAGTTAGTTGTAATAAATGTATGAATGAATGAATGCATACTTCACAGTAAATTATGTTTTACTGACAGAAATGTTTTCAAAACATATGAAAATCACAAAAGTGCATGGATATAACACAACTTTCACTAGAATCATTCCATTACCGACCAGTCAGTGAAATCATATTAAGTTTTTTATGTTTTTCCTTATCTATTTCTTATCTAACTAGTTTATGTGCCTTTGACCATACTCTAAAATTCGACCATGAGAGAAAATTTTTTTCCATACTTTATTAAGACTTTCACACAAAATTCCAGACTTTTCAAGGTCTGGAAAACAGCCTTCCATACTGTTTAAGATATTCAAGACTTGCACAAGCTCCCTGCAGATAGTTGATGTCAAATGCAACACATGTCATTTTGGTATTTTGGTTCAGAAGCACTCCAAAGTATAGTCATATTTCACCAGTAAAGACGACACTAGAGCCATTTGCAGCAGTTGCAGAGCTTCCATTACGACAAAGGGGGAAATACCGCCAACATGCAAAACATTGAACCACAGCATCCAATTAAACTGCACCAATGGAACGTCTGATTGGCTACTTCGCAAAAGTGACGGTGACTCTCTTGCGTAGAGCATGGCGTCCTCTGTTGCTGCTGGTAACATTAAACTCCTTTGGATTCTATTGATACTGTTAATGTTAGAGCCGTTTCACTGTGTCAACCTGCTTTCACTATTGTTTATGAATAATCTCCATGTCCTAGAATTACATTTATCTGTCTGTAGTGTTCACACTCCTTTAGCTACCCCTCTCATAATACAGATGTAATAAAAGTAGTTTAACCCTTTTAAGACTGCCATTATAACAGGCCAGTGTCTTCATGTTTTCGGTGTGTCAGAAAATGTCTTTTTTGCCAGTTCTTAACTTTCAATATCTGGCCATGAATTATCATCATTATAAATAACAAAAAATATTAATAAAAAATTCGATAAAACAGTGTGTTATAGTAAAAAAGAAAAAAACTGACGTGAAGTTTTTAGCATATTTATTATCAGAAATAACTGTAAATGTCCATAATGAAACTTTTTGAGATTGTGAAAATAAACTTTCCACTATTTTACATCTGCTCAAACATGCTTTTTGGTCTTGGACATTAAGTATCCATATTATGGCTTCATAGTTTTTGTTATTTCCAGGCGTTTTTTAGCCTGTGTGGAAGCTTCTTCCACATAGCAGCCATAAACTGTTGTATAGTGTCGGAAAGCTCAGGATCTCAGCTTTCTGATGTCATTTGAATTTTGTGGATAGCACAAACAGTTCAGGAGTTACAGTCACTTGAATGCTGTAAAGTGCAAAATGCAGCGCCGGTGAGATTGCGATTGTTAAAGGGTTAAGAGGATAAATGACAAATACAAATGGCACAGTAGATTAGCTGATACTGACAGATTGCACAGTGTTAGGTCAGATGTCAGTCAGTAAACTGTAGGAAAACTCAGTAAAGAAGTAATCAAACACTGTCACTGTTCAACACTCTGGCCTACAGATAGTTCATATTGTACATTAATGCACTGCACAGAGCATTTCTTGGCTGTGGTTACCATGTTTCATGTCAAATCCACAGCAGGGGTTCTATAGTGTCAATGAAGTATATGAAAAAACAAAAACTGACCAGTCCAATTAGATAGGACTAACAAGTTGAATGTATTTAGACTTAAATGGATAAAACACTACTGAGCCCTATTCCTATCCATTAGTATTATTAGCAGAATAATTTTGTTATTTAGAGAATCATTCTCCTTCACATTTGACAAAATCTGCACATGAAAAGTAATAAAACACACAGCTCTGTGCAAAAGTCTTACAGCACCTTTAGTTTTGTTGTTTCTGCAGGGTTGAAATGAGCATACATGTTTATTACTCATTCTCTTTTCTTCATATGCAACAAGAAAGTACAGGAAATATGTGTACAGCTGAAAAAGACACATAAAAACTGAACTAGATAAGTTTGAAAGATTAAAGTCACTATTTAGTGTGACAATTTTAACTGAAGCTTCAATAACATGATGCACCAAAAGGGTTAAATATGACCACTTTGTTTCATAGAAGCAGGTTTTTCTCTGAAACTTGTTTTTGCTGCTGTTCATACTTCACATATATCCAGATTGTATCTTTAAATCCTCTCTTAAAACATATTTTTTCTCTTTGGCTTTTAACTCAGTGTGAGGGGTTGGCTTTTACTGTTTTAATCACTTTTACTGTTTTTATTAATTTATTTATGTGTTTTATTTGTTTTATATCGGTGCACAGCACTTTGGTGAACTGTGTAGTTTTTAAAGTACTTTATAAATAAACTTGACTTGACTTAATACATACACTGAGAAATGAATATGTGTGGTTATTGGAGTTTAATAAACCAACAAACCTAACGTTAAGTCTTTTTGCACAGTACTGTATATGAATCAAACACTCACTTTGATCACATATAAAAAAAGAAAGTATCAAACAGTAATCGTGTTTTTTTTTTGTATCTACAGCTGGTTATTATCTCAAGCAGAAATCCTACATTAGTCAGCCTCTACTCTTTGATTCATCATCCTGATCTTTCAAGTTGACGACTGTTGGCTTTCCCTCACTTTCCTACTGCTATCCAATCACTTTAAGCTCAACAACACGGACTCCCATCCTCATTTAATCACTTAAGGTTAACCTTCAGCATCATTCAGGAGCTAATCACCGATCAGAGTGACACTTAGCTGTCTCGCAGTTCATGACGCTGATCCCAGTATCTACAGCAATATGGGGGTGGGGGTGAATTAAAGGAGGAAATGTGCTGACACACCACTACTTGCTTGTTGCTATGGGGTAATATCATCATTCTGTTGGGTCCAGCATTCTCTTTTAGCCCCGTTTTTGATCTCTACCAGTTCCTGTGAACAACACCGGCATCTTTAGCTGTTAAAAATTACAGTACACACAGGTGTTCGCATTGAACCTGTTAACATGCACACTAAAACTCAAATCATGATCTGATATCTGGAATTATCACATTATTTAAGAGACCATGTCAACAGGATAATCTGATCGGTTTTATCAGATAACAGCAGTAATCTGATTATGAGAAATCGTCTTGAAACACCTGGATTTCTCCCCACTACCCCGATGTCTTCATACCTGTTAATCTGATATATTTTGGTCTTTTACATCAGTGCATGTGTAAAAAAAAAAAAAAAAGATACTAAATCGTAGAAAATGGCAGTGACATAGTCAAACATGAGAGGAAGATAACAATAGGAAGTCTGAGTCTACCATCACTACAAACATTCTCAGAAAGAAATCCGATAATGGACTAAAACATCTAAACCAAGGTTTTTCAATTATCACATTTCTTCAGTGCATGTTAACACGTCAGATCTGATTATTACAATTATGTGATTACTCCCATTATTGGATTTTTATGGTCATGTAAACAGGCTCAGTGCGTGTACCTGAAGTACTTTATTTCGTCTGAAAAGATGTTCGATTACAAAGCCATGAGAGCTGTTTATGTGAAACAGCAAAGTTGCTTCGAGAAAAACAAGTGAGTGTGGTGAGGTACAAGAAACTATAAATGATCTGCAGATCTACAGTGTTTGGTGATAATACACCACCTTCATCACCGAGTGGCCTCTTTCCCACTAGACTTCCATCCAAAATAAACACATGATGCAACAGAATTTCCACAAGACTGGGAAATAAAAGCCTCAATGAAAATGACACCTGATTGGAATATGAGTGGTTAGGTGAAAGACATGGAACAGTAACACCACTGCACACGTCACTGGGTGATAAAACAGCCACTTGGTGTCCTGGTGAGGAGAGCTCAGGCTCCGGCCCTCGCGGCTTCAGCTGGAGAATGTCAGAATGTGCTATTTTAAAAGATGGAAGTAACTTGAGACGCTGGGAAGTCTGTGGAGTGGCCAAACATAACTCCAAGCAACTATCTTGCTATGTGGAATAAGCCTTCTCCACAGTAATTGACTTAAGAGTGTGGTCTATATAAAAAAAATGTAAAAAAGATTCCTTACAAGCTGTAAACCGGTTGCTCCTTGCATGTTTGCAGCTCCGAAAGACTGATATCTGACAATGGCAGATATTTAAGGATAACCAGAATCTAATATCATTTTGTAAAAGATCGAATTAATTCACGGTAGTTGCTCTTCACAGGTTAATGCTGTAGATTAACCAGTTCTTATTTGTTCTGAGCAGAAATCACATTAGTCTTGTTTGCAGAAAATTGTAAAAGATCCTGAAGGATTTAATGAAAACTTTTTTTTTTAACAATGGCAAAACATGCAAATCTTCCTTTTTTTCTTTTAAAATTTTTGTTTATACACTAAGACTGTACATTTTGCACTTAAGAGTCCATACTTTTCCATCTTTTTTTGTTTTTTGTTTTTATATGGATGTACACAGACACAGATAGCTGGAAACAATGACACAGACACTTGCATCTTATAAGATATTACAGTGTACAATACTTCCCTGATTTGATTTGGTTAAGCTTTTCTGAACAAAAAGCAATGCATCAGACTTGACTATCCGCGACAGATACCGAATCACATGCATTTACATCCTTACTGTTTCTTCTCGCAGCTTTAATGCTGTTAAATTCTGTTATCATTCCAATAATTAATATTGATAAACCAGTAATCTGTGCATTCTGGAGGCCACTTTGACAATTTATGATGATTAATTCTGGTAATATCCAGGTGCAGGGCAGAGCTAAAGATAGAGAGACAGAGTAAGACAGAGAGAGAGAGAGAGAGAGAGAGAGAGAGAGAGAGAGAGAGAGGCCCCTTGGCAGAGAAGCTGAGAGGGTTTCATGTAACCAGTGGTGGATAAAAGTAGCCCACGTTTACCCTTTACTGCTGCAGACGGACGGATACACTAATGTGGTGCTAAGAACCGGTTATAAAATATAAAACGAGTAAAGTTTGACTTAATGGGTTAGGATTAGGGTTAGGTGTGGCCTGTGACACTCCTGTTTTGCACAAAGCCTGTGGAGAACCTTGGTCAGAACCAACTACTGAACATGACCTGGTTCTAGGTCAGGGTTTCTGGTTACTTAGACGTAGGGCTGCATGATATTGGAAAAAACTGACACTGCAATATTATTTTCCACATTAAATATTGCGATTTATTTAAATTAAAGGGATTTTAATTTCAGAACAGAAACTAAAACATAATCATTATTAAAAATAGACCAAAAAAATTACTTTTTATTTAGTTTTTGAGTGCAAACATCTCCTCTTAGACTTTAATGCTCGACAGTTGGTTTCAAAAACACAAAAGCAGATCAGCACTATGACAATGTATTTTTTTCTGTGTAAAAAAAAAATTGTAAAAAAAAATATATAGATAAATAGATAGATATATCTATATATACATATATACACACACATACAGTATATATACATATATATATCTCTATATAAATATAGACACATAAATATAGACAAATAAAAATACACACACACACACACACACACACATATATATATGTGTGTGTGTGTGCGTGTATCAAACTCACTTTAGTTGAGGGGCCACATACAGTCCAATATGATCTCTAATAGGCCTGACCAGTAAAATAATAACATCATATCCTATTAATAATGGCAATTCCAAAGTGTTCTTTGTTTTAGAATGCAAACCGTACAATCACATTATGAAAATGTTTACATGTACAAACTATCCCTTAAAAAATGTAAATAATATGAACAACGATGAACAACCTGAAATTTCTTTTAAAAAATAAGTGCAATTTTAACAATATTATGCCTCAGTTTAAAATGAAAAACATTTTGTGAAATGATATTTTGTAAGTGTAAACATTTTTATTAAATTTAACTTTTTTAGAATTTGGAGTTGTCGTCATTATTATTATTATTATTATTATTATAGGTTATGCTATTATTTAACTGCTCCAAACCTTATATGTGGACCCTGAACTAAAATGAGTTTGACACTCTTCTGCGTTTCACAAATTTATCCCGTGGGCCGAATTGGACCCTTTGGCGGTCTGGTTTTGGCCCACAGACTATATGTTTGACACCCTGTTCTATAGTGAAAAATGACATTTCTCGTGCAAATGAACTACAAAATGAGAATCTGTTAATTGTCCTCTTGTTCCAACCTGCAAACTAGATGCAGCATGATTTGTGTACTTCATTTCCCTCACATTGCACATCTCCGACTCACTCAAAACAACATAATCCTCCATTTCTAACAGGTGTTCCCCTCCATGTGCAGCTCTAGACTACTGCCCCCCACCCCTTGGATGCTGCCTGTGGCTTTGCTCTTAAATACCTCCTTATTCAGGGTGAAAATATTCACAGCTGAAGTTCCCAAAGATCTGACTTGACACTTCCACTGCTTTCATGGATCCAAACAACCAGATGGAAAACTCTGTTCTAGTCACTCAAACTGCACCGGGTTACACAACCACAAAAAAAAAAAAGAACTACAAAATAAAATGCTCTAGATTTCTCGTCAAAGCCTTTTTGTTGGGGATGCACTGATATATATGATCGGCCAGAGGTTGAACTGATAAAAACATGGCATAAAATGAGAATAAACAACAAAGAATAAACATAAAGACATTAGTATAATAATAATAATAATAATGATGGATTAGATTTATATAGCGCTCTTCTATTAACGCATACTCAAAGCGCGTAAAATGGATCCATTGTTCTTTCACTCTCACAGTCTCCCTCTGGTGGTGTAAACTATGTCTGTGTCCACATCTGTCCTGGGGCAGACTGACGGAAGCGTGGCTGCCAATTCGCGCCTAACGGCCCCTCTGACCACCACCGAACATTCACTCGCATTCATACACCAGTGTGAGTAGCACTGGAGGACAGGTGGGTGAAGTGTCTTGCCCAAGGACACAACAGCTCATGACTCAGACAGAGTGGGATTCGAACCACCAACCCTTCGGTTATTGGACGACCCGCTCTACCTCCTGAGCCATGGCCGCCCATTGTATTGGCATTGGTCGTCAGCTTAAGTGTTATTTTAGACATTCTATCAGCCTAGAATTTCTTAGTTGGTTTATTCCTGTTTTATCCACAAATAAAATTCAATTATATGGTAATAAAATGATTCCCACATCACCCAGGGGAGGAGACACAGTAAAAAAAAAAAAAATACTGAATACACCTGGGACAGAAAAAAATGATACAATAGATATATGTTTTACTCTTAGTTCTATTATGCATTTCATTTTTACAGGATTTACACCGTTTTCCAGTCAGATACTGTATTACTTGGTACTGATGCCAATGCTCAGAACCAGTTCACTTAACCTATAAAGACCCAGTGTGACTTTGATGTCAGTTCCCAAATTACTTTTTCTCTCTATTTAACCTTTCTTAAGTGATTTATCACCATTTATTGTAATAATACCCTCTGTATTTTGCGAATTTTCAGTGAAACATCAAGTATTTTCTTATATTTAATTTACAGATCATGTAGATGTTCATAAAAGCTCAGATTAAAGTTGAGGATTATTATACCACTGTCACTGATCCAACTCCATGGGTTTTACTGGTGAATCAATGTTGTAGAAGATGAGGGTGTTTCCACGGTAACAACGGAGCCTCTGAACGTCATATCTGATGACCATGAAAAGATGAATAACTGTTTTTTACACCAATTACTGACATGTATTGATAGGGTTAGTGGATCAAAAGGCATTAAACATTTTATATCAGTAGATGGTTTTGGTCGGTGATGGATGTTTGGTTCTTTAGAAGTTAAACTATGTCACAAACCATGTATGTTATAGTGTTAGGGTTGGGGTTAGGGTACAAGAAGACGAGAAGTTATATAAAAAAAAATTTGTGAAAGCACAAATGGCAGAAAGAAGCACAGATCTAAGCTGTGATCAGACTGTTCACTGTGGGTGTAAAGGGACACAAAACTCATGGTTGGCTCAGTGTTCAGTTTTGGAGTCACTGTCCAGTATATTTTTGGTGCAGCACTGATTTTCTTAACCCTTTTAAGACTGCCATTATAACAGGCCGCCTAGGTGTCTTCATGTTTTTGTTGTAATAAAAGTGTGCGAAAATGTCTTTTTTGCCAATTCTTTTGCACCTTTGTTTTAAGAAATAACTTAACTTTCAATATCTGGCCACTAATTATCATTATTATAGATAATAAATACTTAAAACAATGTGTTTTAGTAAAAAAGAAAAAACTAACTTGAAGTTTTTAGCATACTTATTATCAGAAACAACTGTAAATGTCCATAATTAAACTTTTTGAAATGCAGAAATAAACTTTCAACTATTCTCCATCTGCTCAATCATGCTTTTTTGTCTTGAACATTCAGTATCCATATTATGGCTTCATATTTTTTGTTATTTCCAGGTGTTTTTTAGCCCGTGTGGAAGTCTCTGAAACAGTTCCTTTCTACTTGTAATAGAGTCCCACATCGCTGACATAAAGTGTTATAAAATGTCGGAAAGCTCAGGATCTCAGCTTTCCGACACTGTTTGAATTTTGTGGATAGTGCAAACAGTTTGGGATTTATAGTCATTTGAATGCTGGAAAAGGCAAAATGCAGCACCGGTGAGATTGCCGTTGTTAAAGGGTTACAGTATAACATTAGTACATTAAGTTGAGAGAAAATATTCACATACTGGATGTCTCATTGAACATCATTGTTATTGTAACAATTAAGGCGCTCAAATGCTTCTTAGTGACTGTTTTTTTCTCCAATAAATCAAAAACTCTCCAGATACAGAGGAACATATTCAGAATTAACCTAAATCAACCACTGATGTCAGCAGCTCCAGTTTCACCTTTACAGACTTAACAAACTAAACCGTACTTATGACATTCTGTTAACACTGAGGACAGAGTGATCTGAATACCCTTCATTTTCACTTTCCAGTGCCTACTCTAGACCACAAAAAAAAAAACAAAAACAAAACTGCTCTTTCTGTCTCTCTGTTACTCGCACAGTGACTGCAAATGATTTATGTTGAAATAAAAGCATACTGATATTGAAGGAGAACAACAGATACGGATTTAATCAACTGATTAAAGAGCAGAAATAATCAACTTAAATTTGTAGTTTTTTCACCTCAACTAAATTTAAATTAGCATAAAAAAGTGCATGTTTTATATATCTCTGCCCAGGCACTGAACCCAAAATATCATCAAGCTGCACAATTGTGATTGCTATTCAATTCAATTCATTTTGCAGTGCATCATACATGTCTAATAATTATATATGATGATTTTAAGAATAATATTGTCACAGTAGCTGCACAACTTTCATGGTTAGTGGTTCAATGATGGAAAGGAGCTGATCTGTCACAATCCCAGTTACTCCCACAAACACACATCCATACACTGACTAGCTATAATTAACACAATAAAGAAGAATACTGTAATATATAATCCATCACTCCTATGGTGAACAGCATTGTCATTACTGTATTATTCTGAATCACTTACATAAGTATATACACTGTTGCCCATTAAGTTGGGATAAAATATTTTTACCTCGTCTCATGAAATAATTGTGACCATGTGATTTATTCTTGATATATAAAGTATGTAATCTTTGTACCTGCTAAAACATGGTTACTGATGAGTATAAAGGGGACCAAAAAGAGAAATTTGAGATGATTAAATGTCTTATAAATGACTGTAATTAACAATACTACAGTCTGTTAACAGCATGTCACCACTGTGATAATAATAATAGTCAAAACACCATATGAAGAAGGAGAAAACGCCTGGCACTAACTTTTGAGTATAGGCCTAACATATATTTATCTTGGCTTTTGTTAGTAAAAAAATGAAAATGGCAGATATGACATAATGTAAGTATATAAACCACATTGTTGAAATATTCAACCAAGGTATAAAATCAAAACAAAGCGTGCACTATGGCCAAAAAATAAGTAAAATAAATAAATAAGTAAATTGGATATGATATGTTATAATATAAATAAAAAGGACAAGAATCATTGAGATTATGTTACTGACTATATATTAAAATGTGACTGAAAGAGCAGTAGTTAAACAATGGTAAAAAATGTGGAAATAATGAAAATGGAATGAATGGAGATGATTATAACAATATACTTTAAACATTATTTAACATGATACGTTTACTCCTGGTTAATAATAGTGTCACAACCAGATGTGTTGAAGTCACAACTATTACACACAGTTATTTTAGCTGACTCCAATCTTTGTTTGTAAGGGTTAAAGGTGTTTCCATTCAGCTGTGTAAACCTACCAGAAATGTCACATTTCATCACTATTTCCACATTATTCTCCACTGTTTGAGCTCCGAGTGCCGGATTAATCGATTGTTTCGCGAGGCTTTTAACGAGTCACTACATTTCTGTAGCTCTGTATTTCTGTAATGTTTTGTGTTATTAAGTTATTTATATCCTGTCTGCCCTTGGTGCTTTTGTTTATGATGCCTAAAAAGCTTAAAGAAATATGTATTTACATGTTCAAGTGGCATAAAATGAACAAAAAAGAAACCAAATGACAATTAAACATCAACTAAAACTCCATGATCGTGACTAAAATCCCTGTTTAGCACTTTAAAAAGAACTCATTTCAGACACAGCCTTAAGTTGCTGGTCCTAAACTAGATATTTTTAGTGGTTTGCCACAGGTCAGATGTATCGGTGCGCCTGTCCTCAGGTCAGGATGGCTCTAAATTTAATTGTAGTCTAAATCAGGCCCAGCAGCAGGTGTTTCCAGGGGCTCTGTTTACATGAAGTGACACATTTTGCTTCCTGACAGTTTGTTTAACAAGAATGAGCCAGCAAGAAAAGCACTTGACAAAGAAATTTAACATGCAACGGTTAGACACTAATTTACCGTTACTTAAAGTGTTTGTCACAAATGAAGCTAGAATTATTATCTTCAGGTTCTTATAACTTTGCCTTATGTGAAAAACTATTAAACTGAACTGTTGACCATACAATCAGTAAGTAATCTTAAAAACAACACTTAAGTGGATAATTATAGATCATTTGCAGACTAATAAAAGTCACTCATTCACAGTTTTATTACTCATTACTGTTATTATTACTTTATGTTATTCATATTTTGCCCTATCTTTCTGCATTCACATTTATTCTTAAACTTTATTCTGTTGCTGCCTTAACTATTGAATTCCTCCGTAGTGGGATCAATAAAGCCTCCAATCTAATCTAAACCAGTCTAATCCAATCCAATCCAATCTAATCTAACATTTACCATTTTATATTCTGATACATGTAAACAGAAATAATAATGAATCAATAATGAATGACCTAAGTACACATTTCATTCTGCATGTGCATGAATGACAACAAATGAACCTTGAAAAATAAGTGCAATCTTAACAATATTATATCCCAGTTTATCATGTACACATGTGCATTACAAGTTACAGATCACAGTGAATCTACAAAGACATAAAACAGTCAGTAAGAGGCAGAATATTATTAAAATTACTTCTCTTAGACATCTCATGTTGCTCTTATTTCTTCAAGTTATTCACATTTTTTGTGAGAGGATAGTTTGTAAATGTCAATATTTTCATGTAATTTTACTTTTTTACAACAAAACAAAGACATCATTTTGGAATTGTCATTATTTATAGGTTATTATTGTAGTATTTTACTGGTCCGACCCACTTGAGATCCAACTAACACCCTTAACTGTTAATATTGCCAGTGTAATTTCTGCATGTCACAAATGTATTCCACGGGCTGGATTGGACCCTTTGGGGGGCCGGTTTTGGCCCACAGGCCGTATGTTTGACACCCCTGATGTTCATCCTAACCTATGTATAATTGAGCTGGTACTGAAGACACCACCTGATAATCGTGTCCCACCTAATTCTGAGAGCCTACAATAAATATGACACCTGCCTGTGGGGTTTGTGCCAATCTGTAGCTTTTCATTAACCCTTAAAAACTCACAATTATTTTTATCACAACTTCCAAATGATTTTTATTTGACAGTGATGAGCCTTGATTTAATAGTACATGTTTACTATTCATACAACAACATGTGAAGCAGGTTCTGAGCTTCACCAACATGAATCTGTCATGTATTAAACCAGGTTTAATTTAAGGGCCTTTAGAAAATATGACAAAAATACTCCTTAAACTACCTTAACCCTTGAAGACCTAGAACTATGTTTTGTGGCAAATTCAACATGTTTTTTTCCCTGTATGTTTAACCTTTCCCAAGTGATTCATCATAATTTATTATAAAATTATCCTCTGCATTTTGCATTTTTCAGTGAAAATTTGGTATTTTCCTATATTTAATTTACCGATCATGTAGATGTTCATAAAAACCCAGAGTAAATTTAAAGGTTATTAGATTAAATCACTTAAAAGTGATTTTTTCCAACAAAATATATCATTAACAGAACATACAGTAAACACTAGTGTCTAAAAACGCTGTCATTTGTTCAAATACATAGGTTTTACTGGTGAATCCATGTTGTAGAAGATGACGGTGAACATCCAAACGGGTCATATATGATGACTTGAAAAGATGAGAAACGGCATTTTACCGGAATTATTTACATGTATTGATAGGATTAGTGGATCAACAGTAATTAAACATATTAGAAGGTACAGTTGGAGCTCAAGCCTCAATACAACCATAAAGAGTCAGATTTATGTGTTTTTTTCAGACTTTAATTAAATTCAATAGATTCTATATGAACTTAAAATTACATTTACAGACTTTAACCCTAAAAGACAAACATTAAACCGTAGGTAAAGCTGTTCTACTTTACAATATTCTACTTCATTATTCTACTTATATTTGGGAGTAATAGTTAGAAGCTGTACGTTCTCCTATATTGTCAAAACAGGCTTCTTACTTTAGTTTAACCCTGTTGTAGTGACAGATTTAACCTTCACCAAGTCATTTATCTGTAGTTATAATATTATCCTCTGCATTTGTCATTGAAAATCAGGTATTTTCATGTAGATGTTCATTAAAGCTCAGAGTAAATTCACAGGTTATTCTATCAAAACAACGAAAAACTGATGTGAAAATGTAAAAAAAATTCAATGTCTCCAACCACGGTCATTTATTAAACGACAGGTTTCATTGGTGAATCATTATTGCAGAGGACGACGGTGTTTCCACGTTCACTACGGAGCCTGTGAACGTCCAAATGGGTCATATCTGAAAACTAAGAACCTATATTTTACCTCCAATATTTACATGTATATATGTATTAATGGATCAACAGTTATTAAACATTTCATATCAGTACATACTTTTGGTCACAGGTCACCTCTCCAAGTGGTTTAGCATGTATCATAATATTATCCTCAGCATTTTGCATTTTTTGTGAAACTCAATATTTTCCTCTTTATATAATTGAAAGACTATGGTGATGTTCATAAAAATTTAGCGTAACTTGGGTGACAAAGTGCAATTTACCTGAATTATTTACATGCTTTGATAGTATTAATGGACCAACAGATATTAAATCAGTACATACTTTAGGTTACAGGTCACTTTTCCACGCAATTATCAGCATTTAATATAATAATACCATCTGCATTTTAATGACAACTCTGTTGACAGTCACTAAAAGCTTAGAATGATTGACATGCATTAACAGTAGTGGATCAACAGTTGAACACTGCAGATCAGTAGATGCTTTATGTGTTTTCCGGTGGATGCGTGGGTGTTCGTGGGTTGGGGGGGTGTTACCCTGCAGCCCCTCTCACCTCCATCCCCGTACGTCTCCACGCCGTACCCGTCCTGCAGCCCGTTGCTCCAGGTGCCTTCATACCTGGCCGGTGTGTTCAGGCTCTGCCGAACCCCGTACCGTCCCTTGTACCCGTGCGTCCACTCCCCCCGGTAAATCCACCTCCCTTTGGTTTCCACGCCGAGTCCGTGGCGTTTCCCCTGCGCCCAGTATCCCTGGTACAAGTTCCCGCTGGGCCAGGTGTAGACGCCGACCACCTCGAACCCGTTGGACCACGACCCGGAGTACTCGCCCTGGCCCTTGGGTCCGGTGCACACGCCGTGGCCGTGGGCTTTCCCGTCCTCCCAGCCTCCGCAGTAAGTGCCACCATCGTCAAAGTCGAACCGACCGCCCGTCATTCAGAACCGGAGGGTGAGAGCAGAGCGGAGCGGCTGGCGGTGAGGTCCGGAGTGTGCGTTCACAGGAGCGGGGACGCGGGCGGAGAAGCCCCGGACAGGAGGAGAGCTGTGGGCGGAGGAGTGAGGGGCCGCTGGCTGATGGCGGCTCGGCGCATCGGCAGTGCTGTGTCGGTTACTGGAAGCGGGGACGTGGGAGGGTGAGAGGCGGCCGCCACGGCTGCCAGAGTCGCTCCACTGCTGAGTGCTGGAAGACTCTCAGACTCCCACTCCCACTCTGAACACACGACCGAAAAGTTGTTCCACGGAAACACGACGCTGCTTCCGCTCAGACCTTTCAAAATAAAATCCCTAGTGAGGTTATGCGTGACGTTTATAGTCATGAATGAATGAATGATTGATTTAGTCAGTGGTAAATGAAGAGCTTTAAGAAAGCCTATAAGTGCTGATACTTTTTTTTTTTTAACCTGTCCTTGTTTTTGTCTGTAGCACTCTGAGATTCACTGAATGAAAAGTGCATTACAAATAAAATTTATTATTATTATTATTATTATTAAGAGCTCAGATCTTTTCTCATATTTTCATTTTCCGATAAATTAACTAATATTTACTATTGTATTATATTTATAAATGCATTATTGTGTTTGTATTTATTTATCACTATAATTATTCCCTACACTAGAATATAACTTGTTTTATAATGTAATCCTTCAGCTGTATGTGTCATAAAGTAACTTCTTTGCTTTCTATTATTATAGTGGAGTAAACAAGTGCAATATTTGCCTCTATTTATTCTGCATGATTGAATGAATGAGTGATTAGTTGGTGATTTAGTCTTCAATGATCTTTTAATTTTCCTTTAGATGAACCCTAACTCACCCTCTGTTCTTAACACTATGTACAGTATATTGTATTTTAATTTTATTCATTCTATACACATACACTGAATAAAGTTTTCATTGTTTTATTGTCTTCTATTATGATTTTATGGACTTTGTTGTTGTTGTTGTTGTTCTTGTTGTTCTTCTTCTTCTTCTTCTAATATTAATAATAATAATCTAGAAAATGTTGGTTCTCTCTTTTTTTAAGCATTTTGCTTTTATTTCTCTCTGGATGTTCCTCTTATATATGTAAAGCATGCCAAATTACCATTGTGTATGAAAAGTTCTATATAGATAAAATAAACTCAAATTTCTTTATGACAAAAATGTTAACATCAAAATAGCTTGTAGTCCAGAATAGTAGTCAGAATAATCTTTACTACATGATTATCATTATCAGTGCCATTGTGTTTATATTTGGTTAACGTTGTTGCACTTTAATTACTCTCTACAATCATATAGAACTTGCTTTATGATGTAATCCTTCAGCTGTATGTTGATTAGGATAAAAATATGTAAAGTAACTTATAGCAAGGTAATCAAAAAATTAATAGTAAACAAGTGTAAAATTTTGTTGGCATAGTAGAAAAAAATGGTAGTGCTAAATTCTAAAATATTGTATCCCATTCTTCCAGTGTATGCTTAATGTCATCAAGTACACGATTAAAATGCTTAAGTTATTTAATATTGGTGAGAATTTTGGTTTAGCCTAGATTTTGAAGCCCAACCAATAATAAGACCACAAGTCCATATGCACATAGAACAGAATATACTCTATATAAACCACATGTAAGTGGCCTAAAAACAGTCTATTTTGTTACATTCTTGATTATCATTTATTGTGCCCATGTAGATTTGTGCACTTCTTGCTAGAAAGGGTTTTTTTTGTTTTGTTTTTTTTGCCTTCATAGAAAATTCAACAGCATCTTCTTCTACTTTGAGTGATTACAACATAAATCCGCCATAATCACACTAAAGGACACGTATTATGGATTTGAGTGAAACATGTCTGACTTGATTTTGATATGAAAACAATTGGTTTGTCTGAGTCCGTCTGTAGGTATCTACAGCTGAAATGGATCTGCCCAGGGTTTCCTGTGCTGATGTAAAACTACAGTGTATTATAAGATGTCAAAATGGCCAACATCTAAATTTAGAAATGTCACCAGCGGTTGCTAACTGTTGCTCAAATGCACATGTAATAAGGCCTCGAAGGCAGTAAAGAAAACATAAAATTCTACATGTTTCATTTGATATATTATTATGGACATAAATAAATTTTCTTTATGCTGTCTTAATAGAACTGTGAAATTAACAACATATTATTTCACGTTCTCCCACAGCTTTTAACACATGTACTTTTACTTTGAAGGCACGCAAACTACTTCACTTGTAATCTTTGGGCTCTTTATGTCTAACTTTACACTACTCTCGAGGCCTGTAACGCCTGATGATATATAGTTGTCTTGAAAAGTCACTTACAGCTCTAAGCACCACAACTGTGTCACTAGTCTGAGAAGTTTACAACATTGGAGATGAGTATTTATTATTTGTGCCAAAAGACAGGGTGTCCCTGGGCCACTTGGTTTCATAACTGATAAAAAAGAAGGAACAGAAAAGAAAAAAAAATCATAATTGCTAAAGTTGAAGCATAATAAAGGCAGTAATGGTGCTTAGTGTGCAGACTATATCAGCTGTTCCCAGTAAAGGACAAGTAAAAGGCGATACTTGCATCATCATGCACTCTCCAACACTGCCATCTTCTGGAAAACACAGCCAGCACAGTTCAGCCTGTTGATCCATAAGTGCATTTTAACATGACGGTTTAACTCCAAGAATATACAGGCAGGAAGTAAAGTGAACATAGACCAATGTAAAACACCTTAGTGAGGTGTTGGTCTATCACAGTGTTTCTCAAATATGTACTAAGCCCAGGGGGTACTTGGTAAGTCATCATGGACTGAATAAAAAAAAAACAAAATAATGATAATTAATGCTAACATATAAAACATAATAAATACAGTCATATCATAAAACTG
>JAPQRQ010000010.1:8152952-8164330 GCA_037367365.1 Apogon talboti
TACAAACCCATGGAGTTGGATCAGTGACAGTGGATGGACACACTGGGTTTATGATCTGTTAATGATCTTTTTTTTTAAAAAAGTCACTTTTTCTTCAGTTTTTTTTCTGTTTTTGATATAAGAACACTCAACTTTTATCTGAGCTTTAATGAGCATCTACATGATTGGTAAATTAAATATGGGAAAATACCTGATTTATTCTGATAAAATGCAAAATACAGAGGGTAATATTATAATAACTGGTGATAAATCACTTAAGAAAAGTTAGATGTAGTGAAAATATCTTTTGTGAACTGCCACAAAAGTAGCTCTGGGTCTTTATGGGTTAATTAAGTGTAGGCAAAGAAATAAGTTCATTTTGTTGAGGAATAATTTTCATGTTAAACTATTTATTTTCTGTTTGGTGAAAAATAGTCATCTCTCAAACTGGTGAATTAATAGCAAATTACAGTGAATGTCCAGTACGGTAGAAAAGCACTATAGGTGGTGAATTTACAGAGCAGAGACCTAAACATTAACGTGACCTAAACTTAACTTGTCTGCCTTAATTATATAAAAAAGCACTATTTCCAGACATCAGCTTCACTCCTCAGTTGTGGAGACTATAACACTGAATCACTCAGTTTTAATTTACTGCTCTTACTTGCCAAAACTTTCTGGCCTGCTTAGATTTTTTTTTTTTTACTTTTTTACCTCCTGGCAGAGAAACTATTCTTAAGGGGGGGAGCCTTAGTGGATGAGGCCAAACTACAACAAGTGTACTTTCCGTGTTGATGACAGGACTCACTTGGGGTAAGGAGACCTTGATAGGGAACTATACTCAGCTGGCTTTGTTTTTGAAACTGCACAGATACAATCAAGCCCTTCTATTCTCTGTAGCCAGGGTCTTAAACATACACTACGTCATGTTTCAGGCCTTTGGTATCATGCTGCAAAACTTTAAAAGGGCAAGAGAGGTTGTTTTAGAACAGAACTGTACTCTGGCTATGTATGGCTGAAGTACAAGTGTGCTGTGGTGCACAGTGAAAATACTCCACTACAAGTAAACATTCTGCATTAAAAACCTCACTTATATACACTGTTGGATGGAATAAAAATTGGAATAAAATATTTGTACCTCGTCTCATCAAATGGTTGTGACAATGTGATTTATTCTTTGTAGGTCAAGTGTAACTGGGGCTCAGTATGTAATCATTGTACTGGGTCAAAGGTGATTACTGATGTGTATAAATATGTGTGTCTGAAAACAAAATTATTCCAACATTATATACAATTGTGCTTAGTGTGTAACTGTGCACAGTAAATACAGTAATTGTTCAGGAAAATGGTTGTGTTAGTCAGTGTTTTACTATCATGTCTTAGGGTTTGCATGGTTTGCGCCATTAAAGTGGTAGTGACCAAAGTGATATTTTTTTCCACATGGCCTCAAATCCATGGTGACAGCCCTGGTTGTACCTAAGAAAAGGACCTTAATACCCTCCAAAGACCCTGCAATGCATTTTTATCCTCTGTGGAGGCCAAATTTTCACAGCTTTGCTTAAAAAACAAAAACAAAACAAAAAACGCTGTCTACTGCAAAGGGCATTCCATAAAAAATACTACTAATAATAAAATAAAAATGTATCCGAAAAAACGGTTGCATTATCCGAGACAGATCTAATATAAATAGAAATGTAAGTGACAGACTTCCACTTTTATTTAACTGGATTTTATTAGTAGTTGTAGGAGCTGTGTAGTGTGTGTGTTCAGTGTGTTGTGGACACTGGGCACCCATGGAGCATGAAGACCTTACTCCTCCTCCTCCTCCTGAAGTTGCCTCCATGTGGACTTGAGTTTTCTTTCGAAAACACTGTGAGCAGAGTGAACCTCCACAGCTCCACATCCTCCAGCACCAGGAGCATCTACACAACAACAACCACAACAACAACAGCTGAGGAACAGCTGCAGCATTACCTTCATCTTCTTTTAGTTGTGCGTTAATAGCTGCTGCAATGCGAGGCGTTTGTTTCCTGTTCTGCGCAGTCCTGCTGTGCGGAGTCCACGGACGGGTCTTGAACTCCACGGACTCCGCGGGGATCCTGCAGCCGAGTGCGACTCCTCTGATCCGGGGCATCTCTGCGTCCGGCGGTCACAGGACGCGGAAGAGACGCTACATCAGCCAGAGCGACATGGTGGACATCCTGGACTACCACAACCAGGTCCGGGCCAACGTCTTCCCACCTGCTGCCAACATGGAGTTTATGGTAAGAATGGATAACGGGACTCTTTATCATGTCGCTTTAAAATGATTGAAAATAATAGGACTTTATTTATTTATTTTTATTGTATGGTATTTTAGTATAGTGTAGTTTAGTAAGTTTATAAGTTTCCCATAAAGAAAAGTGTAATTAAGGGCTAATTTAGGTAAAGTCAAATAAGTCAAAATAAAGTTCAATTCATCTACTTAAAGCAAAAAGCATAGTTTAGTTACAGAAATGATTTATTCTGAGCCTAGTTGTGCATGATTAGATCATACATGGCATCACTTTTTTCAGGTTGTTGGCAAATAAGGTAGCATTTAATGAAAAGTTTTTTTGTTTGTTTTTTATTAAATTAAATAAAATGTAATTTTAGGTTTTATTTTTTGCAATTTTCAGTTTGTGCTTAGGATACAGAGTCGTGTTAAAATAAACAAGCCGCACAACAGCAGATATACAAACAAGAAATACCACAAGAAAAAGCAATACAATAACTCTAAAAACAGTTATCAGTGTGCTGTGGAGCTCCTAATTTGCTGTCTCTTGTAAATGCACAGGAAAAAGCTTAGAAATTAGTGATAAATACACACATTCATTCGCTTGTGACACAAAGGAATGCATTAAAATACACAAGTTATCAGTTACTGTTTAAAATTTGTAGTCTGCTGTCTGTTAAGCGAGATTAAAATACTTCAAAATTAGTTATCAAATATGCACATTCATGTCTCCTTACATACATAGATCCATACTGACGTAGGCCTAGATACACAAAAACGTCCGCTACAGATGATGAAATCATTAATGGATACTTTTATGAACTAGAATTGGAATTAGACTTAGTCTCTATACACTGTTTCAGCTCCAAGCCTTTATAAATATGACACAAAAACTACACTAAGCTGTTGAATATTAACTTTGCTGATTGTGTTTTTCTTCATCAGAACTGAAGGCACTAGGGTCTTGGAGTGCATTTGACAGAAACAGTGCCATCCAGATATTCTGTGTTTGTATTTGACCTGTCATTTTGCTGCTTGTCGCTGTCTTTGGTGCTGATTTACACCAATCTGTCTGCAGGCTGCCAGTAAAAAAAAGGCCTTTCCAACCTGTGACGTCAGTGGAGTTTGACTTTTGTTTTCATTTCTTTTCACTTTCACTGCTGCTGGAGGGGCTGAACCTGCTTTATTTTATGACTGATGCCACTTACCTTCCAAAAAGATGAAGTGTCGAACACTTTCCTGGAGTCTGAAGAAAATGGAACGTTTTTATTTTATGTTTCCTCATCCAAATCCGTCACAGTGTGCTTCCCCATAGCTGCACCCACTGCAGTCCATACAACCTGTATTTACTGCTGTAGTGAAATGTGGATTGAAGCTTTTTGGTAACTATGTAACCAAAGGCCCAAAACACACACATTTGGGGCTAAAAACATTTGCATTTGGACCAGGAAATTAATAAAAGATCAGGATTACAGTGTCGATATTATTTCTATTTCGG
This sequence comes from Apogon talboti, assembly GCA_037367365.1. Classification (NCBI taxonomy): domain Eukaryota; kingdom Metazoa; phylum Chordata; class Actinopteri; order Kurtiformes; family Apogonidae; genus Apogon; species Apogon talboti. The sequence continues at coordinate 8,156,684 of JAPQRQ010000010.1, forward strand.
AGGCTGGAGATGGCTTGCAGAGTAGTTTTTTAAAGTCTCTTTATTATTGTATGTCTTTATTCTGATAGAAACAATAGAAAGATGTTATTTTTCTGGTCAGCGTCTCAAACCTATGAGCTACAAGAACTACATTAACACTTACTTTAACTAAAGTCTCAACAAATGTGCCATGTTGATCTTTACAAAACAAACGCTAACTTAGTACTGCCCTAATATAACCTCTGTGCTCTTTTTACCACCCTTCTTGTGTAAAATGACAGGTTGAGCATTTTGGATGGATGTGTTAAATCAGTTTGATTGATTGAAACCAGTGTTCAATGGTCTTTCACACATGATCATTTTGTATCTGTAAGTACATGTTTATTACCATGACCATAATAACAAACATCCTGTAACCCTGAAAAAATACACAGTCACCCAAATTATGACCATTTATTAACCCTTGTTTCTTCCTAATTGTTTTTAACAGGAGAAAAACAATAAAATATAAAACCGCAAATGACCAATCTACAACTGTTTCCAGCATTAAAAAATGTGAAACATTCCTTGTAACTAGATTTGCATAGAAGTTAACACCCACAGTGTTAAAATAGGTTTGGTCATTGATAAAATAGTTTATACATGACAGAAAAACTCAAAGACCCACAATACACATGAAGAAACTGATATTGTGTGTCTTCACCTTCCTAAAATAACTGCATAAGTCATTTTTAACAAAAAATTACTTTTTTGCATAAATCATACTCAATTTCTGGTTAAGTTTTTGTGTTTCCTGAAAAATCTGAAAAAACTTACTGTATTTTAGGAAGAATGTTATGGTTTGGATTCAAATGACAACACTTTGTTTGCACAACTTCTCCACTCTAAGATCACACACATGATTTAGATCCATTGATGTAACAAGAACACTTTCAGACAAAATGGGAGTTGGGTTGACACCAGGCGTTGCTCTTTTCCGCTCCGACAGGTGTGGGACAATGATCTGGCCCGGACAGCGGAGGCCTGGGCTGCCACCTGTCTCTGGGAACATGGACCCGCCTATCTGCTGCAGTTCTACGGTCAGAACCTGTCTGTCAGGACCGGAGGGTTAGTGCACTTGATGGTTAACATTATCAGATGGCCAGTGTCGTCCTCCGTATGGACCCGTGTGTCCTCTGCCTCCACAGGTATCAGTCCATCCTGCAGCTGGTCAAACCTTGGTATGATGAAGTCAATGACTATGTGTTTCCATATCATCACCTGTGCACACCCAGATGTCCTCTTCTGTGTTATGCACCGATGTGTACACACTACACGCAGGTAAGAACAGCGTCATCAGCATCATCTGACAGCACGTGTTTGCATGCTCAAAACATTTATTTGACATATGCATCTACATGTCATACATTCTTCAGTAAATTGAACAGAGGAAAAATACTTTTTTTCCCTGCTTTTATTATTATTAAGACGATAAGTGGAAACACTGGACAAACAACTGATTTTGCTACCAGGAAAACATACCTGATTTTAACCACACTTTCTGGACTAAATTTATGCCTTTAAATGTTGCTTTTATTTAACTAGAGTATACTTTTAAGAGAAACAGCAAAAGAAACAAAGTACACAAAATAAGCAGTACAAAAAACAACATCTACCCACTGTTAATATATTTGTCATTCAATTTTGGAAACTTAGGAGCTTGTATTTGCTCAGTTTCATATTTGACAGTCCAACCTATGTATTAACATTGTCCCACGCCTCACTGAAGACCCTTATATAATGGAACATATTAAGAATTGATATAAATAAATAATACACCTCCATTATTGTGGATATTTAGCTGATTGAAGTCTATGTGGATTCATTTTACCCCAATGTAATTTATTCCTATGGTTGGTATATTGTCTTAATGATTCACCAATTTCACCAAGTGACAGCAATTTGACATTGTTAAAGTTTGAAATTAAGTCTTACTCAAAGTGGAGGAATATTAATATCTATCACCACAGCTGAACTAAAAATGTCCTGATGCTGCTGTAGAATATTTATGACTTGTTTTACAAGTGGATCAGTTTTATTTTGCCTTATTGGCTTTTAACTGAATGAGAATGTTAGCTCTCTTTAATCCAAAATAAAGTGGTTGGGTTGTAATGTCTTGGTTTCAGATGGTGTGGGCAACCACCAACAGAGTGGGCTGTGCAGTGCAGACCTGCTACAACATGTTTGTGTGGGGAGCTGTGTGGAGAGAAGCCACCTTCCTCGTCTGCAACTACTCCCCCAAGTATGACTTTACTGTGTCAACTTTCGGGGTGGGATGTATGAAAAGAAAACAAATGTAATGTGATGACACACGTCCCCGTTGCAGCTTGTTGTCAGGTTTACGCATTTACTTCTGGTGATGTGATTGATTTAATCTCAACGTGTATCAGTCTACACTGTTGGAGCTACAGCATTTTAGTCTGCAGTGGTTTAATGATGCTGAAAACTCCTATTCGATAAAATCATCTTTTCCACTGCAAAAATGATGATGATGATGATAGTGATGATAATGATGATGATGATGAGGATAGTGATGACAATGATGACGGTGATGATGATGATGATGATGACAATGTCGGTGATGATGACGGTGATGATGACAATGACGATGACAGTGACGATGATGACGATGATGATGATGACAATGATGGTGATGATGACGATGACAGTGACGATGATGCTGATGATGGTGATGATGACGATGATGGTGGTGATGATGATGATGATGTGGATAGTGATGACGATGATGATGACGATGATGATGGTAATGACAATGAAAATGATGATGATGACGATGATGGTGATGATGATGATTATAGTGATGATGATGACAGTGACGATGATGATGATGATGACGATGATGACGACTGCCAACTCACCAGTTGAGAATCAATGCCCTTAAGCATGGGTTTATACTGTGGAAAACAGTTTTCACATTTTTCGTGACATTTTACAGTTACATGTTATTGACCTTTGTCCTGTTGTTTCTCCTCAGGGGTAACTGGATAGGGGAGGCTCCTTACAGAGTGGGGGTTCCATGTTCTGCCTGTCCATCCAGCTATGGCGGATCCTGCAGCAACAACATGTGCTTCCCAGCTGTTCAGTCCAACTACATGTACTGGTTCAAGTGAAGACGGAGAGTGATGCTTCTGGATGAATTACATGTAACTGGATAACACAAGAGTCATTTTTTTAACTCACAGAAAACAGCGATTAGATACTGCTCTAGAAATGTAACCAACAAAGAGTGTTTATGGTAACACAAAGTCTGAGATTCTACACAGAATCCCTTGAGACGTGAAAGGCAACACACTTAGGGTCAGATCCATAAAAGGACTACTTTTACGGCCACAAAACTGGTGCTGATGAGACATAAACAGAGAATGCAATTCACAAAGCACCTGCAAAGGGTTGAATTCACCTCAAACTGTGCTGTGCAAATTGCTTCATGGTGCCCCTGTGCCATTTGCATGTGAATTAGGGTATATTTATACATTTGGTGCTAGATCAGTCTCTTTTAATGGGGAATTCACAAAAGATCATGTAGTTTGTATTAAGCAGTCAAACTGGTGCTATTAAGATTTGCAGGAAATGTTTAATAATTGTACACAAACTGATCTGTCTTTTGAGTCTTGAACAGTGACTGTATATAAATAGTGGCCGCCATTTTGAAGCCAGTAGTTTGTGATTAGGCCATCGCCATGTTGGCTTTTTGGAGCCACAAGTGACCATATTCAGACAAAATGGACAGAACCACGGGGTTAAAGGTCAGCTAATGCTAGTCACTAGCTTATACAGTAAAACAGTAAACTTCATCAAGTCCTGTGGAATAAAGTCATTTTATGGTCTTGCCAGTAGAACTGATTAACCACAAGTTCAGTGGAGCATTTAGAAAAAAATATATAGTTTATTACGCAGGTGAGCGAGCAGTCACACAGATGTCAAAGTGTATTTGACCTGAGATCTTATTGATGGAGCAGTAAATCAAAGCTGGACCATCAGATCACTCATTAGACATACCAAAGAAAAATAGCAGGAACTTTACCAGGAACTGTAATTTTACCCGGGATTTGAAAAACCTTGGTGCATTTCCATCGAAGGTAAACTAAACATTCCCTCAACCCATAACTTTCTCTGAAAAACTTAACTAGTAGTGGGATTGGACTTGTGAGATTCTGTCCGAGCTTGATTTGAATAAATATCCAGTGACTTTGACGTGGTGGAAATGCAAACTACACACATCACAGGAATCCTTTTACCCAGGTAAATCGATTCCTGGCAATAGAGATTCCTGGCTATGTTGGTGGAATAGAAGCTAATGTATTATTTTTTTTTAGAGAGAAGTTCAATGTAAGTCTGTGGGAGCCACAGCTTTTTGTAGCCAATCCCAGTGGCCATCAGTGGTATTACAGCTTTAATATATGTCCACACTGGCTGCTTTGTTACAAATACTCCATTTTATCAGCCTGGAATCTGACTGTAACAGCTGCAGAACACAGCTGATTACAGTCAGATCCTCACTAATCTGGTGTTAGTCTGATTTAGTCTGACCAATCTGATTTCGCCATCTTTGACAGTCTGGAGACACTGTGACATAAAGCCAGTTTTATGTCCCAAACATTATAAAACACTCATTGACACACGAGCCTTGTTTTAAGATCGAGGCATTAAATGGAATCTCTATTCACGTCCCAATAAATACATGTTACTGACTCTCCTTCTTCTCCAGGGTCTCTGTCCTCTATGTCCTCACAGGTTTTCCCAGGTTTCTCCTGCTGTGGTCCTGCTCCCCTCCTACCTTGAGCTTCACCCTCCATCTTTCCATCCTCTGTGGTCCTGCTCCCCTCCTACCTCCAGCTTCACCCTCCATCTTTCCATCCTCTGTAGTCCTGCTCCCTCCTACCTCCAGCTTCACCCTCCATCTTTCCATCCTCTGTGGTCCTGCTGCCCTCCTACCTCCAGCTTCACCCTCCATCTTTCCATCCTCTGTTGTCCTGCTCCCCTCCTACCTCCAGCTTCACCCTCCATCTTTCCATGCTCTGTGGTCCTGCTCCTCTCCTGTCTCCGGCGTCACCTCTCATCTATCCATCTGCTGGGTTGTCGTTCAGTTTGTTGTACATCCATGTGTCTACCCCTATACCCCCTCCTCTCCCCCCTTCCCAATCTTTCTTTCCTTCTCTCTCTCTCTCTCTTTCTCTTGCTTTACCCTCTCTCTTTAACCCCAGCTGGTCAATGCAGACAACCATCCACCAGGAGCCGGGGTCTGCTCCAGGTTTCTGCTGTTAAAAGGAAGTTTTTCCTTCCACTGTTTGCTCCTGAAGGATTCTGTTGGTTTCTGTAAATTGGCTTGAGAGTCTGGTTTAGACCAGATCTATATGGAAAATGAGATAATTTCTGTTATGATTTGGCGCTATATAAATAAAATAAAATTTGATTTTATTTTGATATTCAGATTAAAAAAAATCTCCAACCACAGGCCTGGTGATGAAACAATAGTTAATTTGTTTCTATTATTCACATTTATTACAGAACTATCATGGCAGCTCCCCTAACTTTTCCATCTCATCTTAAAATAGAATTATATTGTCTTTCTTTATCTGGAGTCTGTTTGGGATTATATTCTTAATTCTGGTGTTTTAAACTGTAAGGAAAAGAAAATCTATCAAATACATACATGTATATTAAAAGCCAAACTTTGTCTTTGTGTTTTTGTTATTACAATGTCAGTACTATTTTTTATTTTAAAGTGAAAATTACAATGAAGTTTTTTTTCTTTATCCAGTTTCTGATATTCCATTTTTAATTTAATATTTTTTATGCAAGATTTGAACTCAACATGCTCACATTTTCTCTTTTCCAACTCTTCCAATTATTGTCTCCTTCCCTTTATTTGCCTATTGTCCAAAACAAACCTTCATTAAATCCTCTGCAATGACCAGTTGCATAAACCCATTTTGACAGATTAGCCATTTTAAAGAGTCCTATTAAAACAGGCACATCTGTTGTGTTATGGGTCAAATTCGACCACGGTAGAAATTAGGGATTGTTTATACAGAGAGAGAGAGAGAGAGAGAAAAACAGAATAAATCCTGCCAAACCATTATGAATAACAGAACTTGTAACAAAACCAAAATAATGGCAATAAACCCCCACATAAACACAGATTTTGCTTTCCAGAGGTGACACTTATTCATAAGTTGTTGTTCACAATGCTTTTCATTAGTCGTTTTCATAATTGCCTAAGTCATATTTTTTTGGCCAAATTGTGATATCTGCATAAAATGAAGCAGCAGTGTTAAGAGTGTAAAGTTATGCAAATATAATTTTTTTACCAAAGATATGACTTAGCAATTATGCTATGAGGCTAATGGTTTGCAAATTAAACGGACTGTTATAGTTCGTTTCAACCCTTAATGCAGATGTAACAATCACTGCTCATTTTAAAATACAAGAAAATATAAGTTGTTTTGAGAAGAATCTTATCATTACCCTATAATGTTCATGTATACAATACTGTGCTAAAGTCTTAATCCACCTTTAGCTTTGTTGTTTTTGCTTAATTGAAATGCGCATAAATATTTATTTTTTATTCCCTTCTCCTCACATAACACAACAACTACAGGAAATATGTGCACAGTCTTAAAAGACACACAAAAACAGAACTAAATTTGTTTTAAAGGTTAAAGTTACTATTTATTGTGACCACTGACCCCATGACAAGAAGTAGCACAAACAGTTACAAACATCTGACATGTGTTGAATGAAATCTGGTATAAAACATCAGAAAATGAATGCAATAAACCTCACATTGTCTGAACAAAAGGGTTAAAGACATTAAGTGCAAAGGAAGGTCACACTAAATACGACCACTTTGGTTCATAGAAGCTTTTCTTTTTCATAGAAACTTTTGTTTTTACAACTGTACATACAGTACTTCACATATATACAGATTGGATCTTAATACAGAAGCTGAGAAATGCATACGTGTGGTCATTTGAATTTTATTAAACCAATGAATCTATTGATGCTTTTTGCACAGTTTTATATTCATTTTCCTTTTCTTACTGTCATAAACAGTAAGATTATTGATGCTGAACTGTTCCCATTTTCCAAAGAAAAAAAACCCAAAAACTTCATATAGGAATATGAGGTCTGATGTGTATAAAAGTTAGAAATTGAGACTAAAAAATATAAAGTTATCATAACATGGATTGTGAGTTACTTAAAATGTGTTTTAAAATGAATGTACAGTATAAGTTCAGTAATGGGTCAAATCAGACCTGAAAACATCAATATTGTTAAGCCATTTTTGTGCACAATTGCCTTTTCCCTTTAATAAAAAAGATCCAAATTAGTCTGAATCTTTATTTGTTTTCTAAATGAAATCAAATCAAATTTAATTTATGTAGCGCCAAATCATAACAGAAGTTATCTTCACTTCACTTTTCATATACAGCTAGTCTAAACCAGACTCTCAATACAAATCCACTATAGATTTCTGATCCCTTAAAGCAGGGGTGGGCAATCCTGGTCCTCGAGGGCCGGTGTCCTGCTGTTTTAGATGTTTCCCTCTTCCATCACACCTGGTTCAATTAATGATCAGCTCATCACCAAGCTCTGCAGAAGCCT
>JAPQRQ010000010.1:8185282-8213015 GCA_037367365.1 Apogon talboti
TGCAACGTGCCCATACTACAAAACAGGATTAATGAGTTAGCAAAGTAACTTTTGGCTGAAACAATGGTTTATTCACTTTTTCCAGTTTAAATCCCCATAGGGAAAGGTGGTATTTAAGAACAACATATATCAGACATGATACATGATCAATCATGTCAAAGAAAATGGCATCAGCCTTTTCTGAAGATCCAGAAGAAACACAAATACAGATTTGAGATATTTTCAGTGGAGGAACTGCTTTTTTTTTTTTTAGTTCTATAGACCTTTGTACAGTGATATGATCCTAAAAAACACTGAAAACTTAAAGAGGGTATATGTGCTATTTCTAATTTCAAACATTAAAAAAATAATCCAAAATTATCATCACAGTTTTAAGAAATTGCTGGATAAAAGACCAAAACCTTTCAGATTTGCTTAGGGTTATACTTTCTTCTCCTACGGCATTAGCTCTGTCCATCCACCCTTTTATGCAAACACATTCATAACTAAATCTGTGTCATGACAAAAGTTAGTGTGTTTGTGTTTATAAGTCTTTGTTGAGCCATATAACACCAGTGTATCCTGTTGATTTAAGGATTACACTTTGATACCTGAAGTCTTCAGAGCCAGCAGAGCAGATGTACTGGTCCAGGTAGTTCCACTTGTATTCTTCCAGTCTTTCATGACCAAACTCCACCCAGCAGGACACGAACTGAGCGTCAGAATGTGGTGGACACAGGCTGTAGCTGTACTGGATCTGAGCTGACTCGTATGGATACCTTACACACAAACAGACACACCTTTACCTGTGTGCTCCACGTGATACAGCATGTATTACATGTTGACAGTAAACGCCACATGACCAGTAAAGGACTTACTTTGGCAGGTATCGAGTAACGGTGATGATCTTGTCTTTGAGGCAAACTTTATGAAAAGTCCGACCCATACTGAGCCAGTAAACTGTCTCCTCATCCTCTGCTCGACGCATGGACACCAAACCTGAAAACAACCACAGTAATAATGTTTCATGTGGACACCACTCATACGTCATTTAGGAGATGTTTTGTATAACTACATATCCCTTTTATTCTTAGCAACTATGGTATTCTATTCTATTATTATCTTTGTGAGATGCCTTTCTGTTTGTTGTTTTATTTAATGTCAGTAAATTAACTTGCTCTGTATTCAATGAGAATCTTAAACTCATGAAGGAACAGTTACATCCTTCAGTTTATCACAAACATTCAAAAGGAGAAATGTTGTTTTCACTGGACAGGGAGTGGAATACAAACAGAATAAAGGTGCCAGACAAAATTTAGTGGAGTAAAATGTACACAGTAGCTACTGTACCTCTGGAGTAAAGAGGGCTGCTGCCGAGGGGCGTGGCCACAGCAGGCTGCGGCTTCCTGTTATTCGGCTGGACAATAATCTGATAGCCCTGCATCAACCTCTGGCAGATAAACTCCTCAAACACCTGAGACGCACTCATCACCGGAGCCTCATCTTCACGTCTGGCAGAGATGGAAGCAAACTAAGATAAACAGTGCATTGTTTTGGTGTAAAAAAGTAGACTTACATGAAAATGTTTACATTTACAAACTATCCTGTCAAAAAAAAAAAAAAAATGTGAATACCCTGAAAAAATATGAACAACCCGAAATGTCTTAATAAAAGTAAATGTAATTTTATCAACATTCTGTATGTTACTAAACGTTTTGTGTATTTGTAGATCCACTGATCTGTAAGTTCTTATGTACATGTGTAAGTTATGCAGAATATTGTTAAAATTGCACTTGTTTTTGTTAAGAAATTTCAGGTTGTTGATGTTATTTATATTTTTAAGGAAACTTTGTAGATGTAAACATTTTCATAATGTCATTTTACTTTTTTCACTGTTATAATTCACTTAAGATCATATTGGGCTGAATGTGGCCTGTGAACTAAAATGAGTTCGACACCCTTGTTCTAAAGCAGGGGTGGACAATTCCGGTCCTCGAGGGCCGGTGTCCTGCATGTTTTAGATATATCCCTCTTCCAGCACACCTGGTTCAATTAATGATCAGCTCATCACCAAGCTCTGCAGAAGCCTGATAACGATGTAATGGCGTCCAGGTGTGCTGGAAGAAGGAAATATCTAAAACATTCAGGACACCAGCCCTTGAGGACTGGAATTGCCCACCCTTGTTCTAAAGGATGCTGGGTACCTCTCCAGGTCGCTGTGGGGCAGCAGGTCATAGTTTCCTTCAGTGTAGTCGTTCTGCAGCGTTTGGCGGTCAGGGAAGTAGTCGGTGGTGAGGGGTAAGCAGGCTGGAGTAGTGAGAGACTTCCAGTCCACCCCCACTGTGCAGCAGAAGCTGGGCACTGTCGGGGGTGCAGACAGCAGCAGGGCTTCAGGAGCACCCACATAAACGCACACCAACAAAAAAAAAAAACCAAAACAAAAAAAAAAAAAACCCACAGCAACGACAAATCGCATGTACCCGGAGTGGAGTGGTACATGTGCGTGGGGTGGGAAGTAGGGGAGGGTAGGGATGGAAAAAGAAAAGTAGCACAAAAGGAAAGAATAAAGGGAGTAGATGGAAAAGGAATACAAAGAAAATATGGAAGAAAAGCAAGAAAATGGGAAGAAAAAACAAGGAGACTGTTACTTTTACAGGCCTCATCGCCCCCAGCTGGTGATTCCTGAGGGGCTGCGGTCGTGGAGCAGTGATTGAACATGCAGATTGTAGCTCTGTGACAGTCAGTCTGTGATCAGCATCGCTCACAGGCAAGTGATAAAAGTGTCCTGAACTCAGCAAAGACGTGAACTGCGAAGTGACTTAATGAATTTAAGCAGAAAATTCCATCATGCAAACTTTTACACAGTGATCAAACAACCGATTACAAAACATTTTTGTGCAGGAGAGACAGAGTCAGTTAACAGGTAAATAATTCAGATGATATGTGTCAAATGTGAGATGATATGCTCACACTAAAATGTCATGGTTTGGGATGTTTCAATAAGCAAGGGTTACAAAGATAACATATGCATAACAATATGATACGGCTTTGTTGAATAGTCAACCACAGCATCCTATAGTCTTATTAAAATCACTTCTCTAATGTTTGTTTTTTTCACATTCTACACCCTGGATGAAGAAAACAAGACAGATTTTAAGGCCTGTTTCTGTTAGCAGGGCACAATTCTGATCCTGGACTCTTGAGATAGTTTATAAATCTATAAAATACTGTTTTAAATGAATATTTAATGTTTTTAAGGAGTGTTATAAGTTTACTGTGCTAAGTGCTAAGAAAGTTCAATTAACAGCATAATGAACTTGCTTCTGTGTTAAAGTAAGTTGTACTTTGATGCCGTCGACAATGAGCCAATGTTTATGATTGATTAGACTTTATAACTGATCAGTCTTTCAGTCTCCTTTACCTATTCCCCAACTCTTTTTGGTTGACTTTCCAGCAGAACCGCTACCTTAACCTCGATCTTCATTCCTCATCAAGACCACTACCACAGCCTAGGTGTTTTTGCGATCAAGATCTGCTTGTGTCATGAAGTTTTTCGTGGTATCACTGTCATCCTTGCCCATCAAAACATATGCAGAGATATAATTCTTAGCTGTTATGATTTTTAATTTGTGACATCTGCAGAATATGTAATTAAATTATGGCAGTAATGTAAAATCGATGCCATCAGAGGTTTTCACAGTGGCTCAAGTTTTTAAAATCTTAGTTGTAAATTGTGTAAGAGCACAAAATGTCATACTTTAATAGAACTGGACATAATCTTCACATATCATCTTGACTTAAACCCATTTATAGACAATCAAGAGAAATATAATATGCAAATTGTCATGCAGAGCAGAGATATGCAGCCTCATTGAATGGAAACAGGTCATGATGTAGAACATGAGGGGAGCTGAAAACCTCAAGATGTTGAATCACAGTAATTAAGATACAGATTAAAAGGAGTAGGCCCAGGGGAATAAATACTGTAGAAAAGAGAGACGGAGCCAAAGAGACAGGTCAAAGTTCATAGAGGGAACACAGAGGGAGAAGGAGAGGATAACCCCAAACCGCATGACCTGTCCGAGTCGTTGAAACCTGCCTCCCAAAGCTGCATAAGCCCCTCACAGGTCGAAGAAACCTCTGAGGGTTTATTATCACAAACAATCAATGACCAAACCCAGATGGACTTAGAGCTACATGTCAAATGTGATCAGTGTGAGTTAAAAAACATTATGGTCTGGCGGCAGTGATATGGACTCACTTGGATCATTGCCACTGAGTGAGAAGTCTTCAAATGAGGAGCCACGATTGGTGAGAGTCCCTATAGAGAGATGACATTAAAAAGAGCAACGACGTAGACACAAATGTATCTGACAGAGGATTAAAAAAATACAAAATTAGTTAAGCAACAAATCTTAGATGTTTCCTCAGATCTCTCTACAATCTATTAATATATTTGAGAGAGCATTAAGCATAATATACAGTATGTGTAAAATCATAATTTAGAAGGTATTTCCACATATCAGCTTTCAACAAAAAGATACTGAAATCATTTTTGCACATAGACCATCACTGTTGGATTAATATTTTGAGTTCTTGTACCTATGTCTTACTGTACGACAGTGTTTGTGCATGCTGCGTTAGACAAAAACTACAAAAGCACATACCGCTGTTGTTGCTTCCTGGACTTCCTGTGTACTCCTCCATACCTCCACTGATGTAAAGGCCGTTCTCCCCTGCATGCCGAGATGTTGTTCGCCTTAAATAAATGAATAAATCAACAGTGAACAAGCGCTCACACCTTATAGGATGTGCTTTATCCTAAATCCTAAAGAGGGAAATGTCTGTTCATGTGGTAAATATGTCTGACCTTCCGGTGGCCTCGTGATAGGCCAGTTCCAGTAGTTCAGCTGAGGTGTGGGCGGGGTCTCTCTGCTCGCTGCCCTGCAGTTCAGCCATGTTCTGTCTGGTCTGGTGATGGATCTGGATTGCCTCTCCAGAAGGACCTGAAGTGCAAAATTGGCTCAGATGAATAATAACAAAAGGCTAAGGTGTTTATTCACTGGTTTCATCAGCTCTTGCCTGATTAAAATATATCAGTGAATGACTATTGAAAACTTGCCTGTCAAAATGTCCAGTAATACAGACATGATGACTAAAGCGGTTACTGTGACTGTTCCTGAACCCTTATCAGAATCACAACTACTTATCATGACACGTTACCTGGCACTCATTAGAAATTATATTATTACAGAATGTTTTCACACAACTCACCGACAGGAAAGGTGTGCATCCAGCGTCTGCGGTTGGAGGTGAGCTTCATGGGCATCCTGGAGGGTGTGAAGGGGTTTATGAGGGCTCTCTGAGGGGTGTATCCTCCGGGGCGGATGTGTAAGGTGGACTCAGCACTTCCCACTGTGAACCTGCCTGGAGCACTGGAGTCCCTCTGAGAGTCCATCATCTTCTCCAGCAGCTCTGGAAAATAAAAAACACAAATGAGGAAAGAGGCAGGGATATTAAAAGACCACGAACTCACAGGGAAAAACATTACCTGAACTCCAGAGGCATAGGTAGAGCATTCATTTTTACAGTTGTACATCAAGTACTTCTGTCTTCTGTTTTAGTTGAAACATGTAATTTCCTGTATTGTGGTAACTTTCTGATGCATGTAAATCACAACATATCCTACAAAAAAGTAAATCATCTTGAAGGACAAGTAGCTGAAAATATTCTAAAAGAAAGTGTATTTTTAAAGTAAAAAATAAAAAAACCAAAATGCTGTTGTGTTGTAACAATTATAAGCTAATCTGACTTATATTCTAACTTTAAATAAATAAATTGAACTGACCAGAAATGACTAGATTAGCAGAATATGTTATCCCTCTGACTATGTGTACAAAGAAAAAAAAAAAAAAAAACAACACTACCTTTGAGCAGATCTTAGCTACAGGTTTGGAAACTCTTCTGACAGCTTTAGATCTACGTTAATGCTCATAACGGATACCTCTGGTGCTGGTGTAGCCCAGGGAGCTGCTGACTTCATACTGAGCAGTGGGGATTCGAGGGATCAGCAGCATGTTGGACACAGGGCCCAGACTGTCATCTGAGGCCAGGCTGCGCTGCTCATCGTGTCCTCCAGAACGAACAGGAGGGGACGCTCCAATCCCTGCACTGACGTCCACTGAGCCCCAGCTCTTTCTGGCGCTCGTCTCTTTGTCTCGACCCATCCTGAAAGACACAGTGTCTTCTGTTCACCTGCACAGGTCACACAGTCAGGAAGGATTACATACAGTATTCAGTCATGTATAGAAACCTGAAGTTGGTGCTCCGCTGAATTCGTGAAGGACCAGGAAGTCGAAACACTTGAGCATCATAGGCATCGTAGTCCACCTGTATAGGCAAGCTGTTTTCAGAGTCCTTTGGTGCACAGAGAGCTTTAAAAGAGAATAGTTGGAGTATTTAAAGTCATTATCCGATTTCATCATGGTATGTAGCTGAGCAGAGAGATGTACACTCTTAACTTACAGTGCTCTTTGTTGCTCTTTAATTTTTCTGCGTGAAGCTAGAAAAACAAAACTTTTCATAAGTCTTGCAATCAAACAGGATAACACTGTATTTTAGCCATAGCACTATAATAAACACTCACCTTCCGGCCGGCAAGTTTGATTCGAGGGGTGAAATAACTGCAGGAATTCTGACTTTTCGATGTGTAGAAGCTGTGGGACAGAAAGCATGAATTCACCACTTAAGTAAGGTTTCAGAAGATCTAAGAAAAAAAAATACTGGAAATCACTATCTTACTACTAAATCAGTGCAATAAATACAGTCAAGAAAAAGGTATAATTTCTGCCGCTCAGGTGTAGAGGAGAAGTAGAAAACAGGATAAAATGGAAATGCTGTCATTAGATATAACTGTTCTCAAGTTCAACACCAGAGTAAATGCATTTAGTTACATTCCACTGCTGAGTTTTCCTTTTTCATTTTTTGTCATTTTTTTCTTGCCTGTGGTTGATCCAGTGAGGCAGGTTATAATCATCCCCCACACGAGAGTCTCCCGGTGTTGTCCGGTTGTGCAGCTACAAAGAAGAGAACAGAGATGACGACTAACCAGAACACATGCAGACAGATCCTCCTTGACCTTAACTCTGTATTGTTAATAATTTGTTACCTTGAATAATGGTACAGCATGTAATGGCTGCTCCCCCATACACACCAAGTCCACACCAATACCTGAAGGGGAAAAAAAAAAAGAAAAAAAAAAAAGAAAAATCATTTACCTCAAACATTTATCATCTGTGTAGTAAGTCCATGTGCTGGGGTTGAACTGTCACTCTTACCATTATCGATCATTCTCTGTTTGGTGAGAATCATAAGCAGGCGGTCGACTTCAAACACCCCGACCCCCGGCGTGATGACCACGGACATCTGCCCAGTGCGGTCAAAGTTACGGTTGATGTAATGTTTGTCAAATACTGTGGGACAAATCACAACCAATCATTTTAACAGTAACGTGTTAGTACAGATTCATATCATCTATACAGCATGTTGTTTTATTAGAAGCATGTGTCAATTTATTTTCTTGTGAATGAGGTGCATCTGAAACATGTGCCTGAACACTACAAACTCAGCTATAAGACACAGTTTAAACATGCTCTGATAAAGGCATTAATGATCTACTCTGAATGGCACTATACATTTCTGCATGTTTTGCTTGTTATATTTCTTTTAAGTTGAGTTTTATTCAGTACCATAAAGGATTCCATGATCGACTGTGTAACACTGTTGTGCAAAGTGCAATGTAAGTAAAGTTTTCTTGGTATTTAAGCTTAAAAAACGAATCAAACTAGTCTATGTTAACTGTAATATATTAAGAAGTAGTAGGAATATTATTCTGTTTAGCCCGGTGTCTCTTTGCTACATAGTCCTGAACCCTCCCAACAGGAAAACATTCTCTAGTTCATAAACAACCTAGAAATGTATGAACATATGTGGCCATGCTAAATAAATTAACCACTGTCTTTATCTGCCTTTCTCAAACCTAGGGCCAGGAATGGTGCAGGTGTTTGTTTTGGGTTACCAATTGTCAGAGTAAAATATGTAAATGATTTGATAAATAATTTTCCTAATTTTGGGGGTCTTGCCCAACTTTAAGACCTTAATTATTCATAAAAAATTCCACAAACAACAAACACGTGATTGTTATATTTTCAACAGTAGGGAGTACAGTCTGTAAAATTTCTAATACTTTTTTTGCCATTTTAGCTTAAAAAATATCAGAATGAGTATAGCCACCAACAACCATTTATGTCGTCCTAAATTTTAGAAAACTGTTGAATATGACAGAAAAAAAACTGTTAGAAAGAGTAACAGAAACCATCTCATATGGATGTCTATATTCTAGTTGGCAATTTGATTTGATTTGAACTGTATTATGCGACAGTAGTTCTGCTGTGATGGGAGAACGAACCGTTAAATGAAAGGTTAATGGCCTCCAGGTAGTTTCCTTGAGCAGCAGTGGAGTTATAACCAGCAGGAAAACCATCTGTCAGACAATAAAGATACACAAGGCTTTTGTTACGGAAGGCATTTAGTTCACACATATATTTGTTAGTGAGATACAATGATGGTTTGGAAAAAGACTACAGAAAGCAGTGATGTCTTGTCTTTTCTTCTAACTCCAGGCTGCATTAGTTTCTTTCTACCTGCTTCCTTCAGTCGCACCAGGACAGGGTACTGGATGAAAAGCTTCTTAATAGTGACCAGTAATGACGTCCACTCATCTCGCCTCTCATTCTGAGCCACGACTCTAATCACATAAAGCAAAAAAAAAATATCGTTCACTCACGAGACAAATTAAATAAATAAATAAAGAAAAGAAAAACACTAGATTACTTACCTGTAGAAATCTTCATAAAAACGGCCCTCGTGATCCTGTCGAATGGACCCTCTTAGTATCTCAGGAAACTCATCTGCGGAAAACAATATTGTAGAAATCATTGGATATTATTAGGCCTTATCATTATAGGTGATGTTGAAGAGAACAGACTCACCTATAGTTTTAGCACTGTAGAAAGTCCTGGAGAAAAGTACAACCGTCACCTCATGACTGCAGTTCTTTTCCTATTTTAACACGAAACATGAGAAAATTAGATTTATTAAATATTAAGAAGGTTTACATGGTTTAAAAGAGCTACCTGTTGTATTTCTACCTTAAATATTTTTAAATGACCAAAAAGTGTCATTTAAGTGCATACAAACTTGTATCACAGAGATGTGAACTGAATTTTTTCACATCTATGAGCCGACATGTCACTGTGAATGAATGGGGCTAACAGAAACTAATGCCAAGGGTGATTTTAGGATGAGAACCATTAAAAAACAACGTTCAAAGATAAATAAAGCGACAAAGTAATAAAACATGGAAGAATTGGCTTTGTTTTCACCACAGATCTAAATGAAAAGAACAGAGTTTGGTGCTGAAATCACAGCGTTTCTTCTACTCAAGTAGATTGATTATAAGGCTTATAAGGGTATAAAGTTATTCCAAACAGATCTGTAGTGCAGCTACTGACAACACAAACCTGACAGAAAACTGAGGTGATTTGTGGTTTTACTGTGGCTGTTTTCTGTCTAAAAACAGAGCTAAGTGAACAGAGCTTTAATGTAAACTATCAGCTGATATTGCATGTGAAGATTATAAGACACAGTGTTGAGGTTCAGGTTAAATCACTTTATTATCCCCTTGAGGATATTTGTTTCTGCATTTTACACATCCTAACACAAACAGTACCTAGCAGTAACTTACCATATATAGTAATTAGCATTAGCTCTGAGCACATTAGGAGCAGTGAGCTACCATTGAAGCTACTCAGGTACCAACTCCAAATATTCATCATACCTTGGTCAAGGGCACAGACAGTACAATTAACCTATGTATACCTGTTTCTGATGGAGCGGAATCGAGAGGACCCACATGTACATACACAGGTGGAAGGGCTAAGAACTATACCACTGCACTGTTCCACTTTGACCGACTGTCAAACTGAATTTCTCTTTGAAGTAGAAAAGTTGATGGTTCCATAAATACAGATCTGTGAGACTAATGAGCTTCACATTCTATTCAGTGAGTCAGGCCAGTGCAGGTGTAGTGTTAATTTATTTATGGTTATGTTAGGGGTGCTTTCTGGTATGTGACTTCCTCCTCCTGTTGACAGTTTGGAACATAAATACTACATATAACCCTTTTAAGAGCTATGTCACATGTCACTAAAAGAATGTCACAAACCTTCCACTTGGTGAACAGGTCAGAGAGGAAACCATTCACAGCTTTCTCAAAGTAGAGGTCTCCTAAGAGCAAAACATTGAATTGAACAGTTTTAGTCGGAGCTACACATCAGTGAGACAAACTTTAAGTCAAAGAAAAACAAACCTGAACAGATCAAACATAACAGTAAGTGCCCGGACAGGTCCCACTCACCGTAGATGTCAAAGTCCCACATCTCACAGCTCATCTGGATAAAGATGTACACCATCGCAGAAGTGGATCTGAACACCACCTACAGCACAAAATCACAGAGTGAGGATAAGTACAGTCTATATTTATTTTATTTATTTATTTGACAGGGACAATGCAGTCAGACATAGTTACAAAATTGCAGCTGATGTGATGCATATAAGTTTATAGCTAATGCTAATTTACAACACAATAATATAGCAACTATAGAAAAACTACATGTGAAGAATCATTTTCTACTCCTTCCAAGTCCATTCAGAAAGCCTGTATGTTGTTTGTTGAATGTTATTTGCTTATTTGCAAGAGCAGCTTCTTCATCAAACCCTTACCCTGGTGTCTTCACTTATGTATCCACAGGTCACTTTCTCCCCCTTTACCCAGAGTTCACTGGCCTGAGCTCTGCAGAAACGAAAAACACAAGGACGACGTTTGTAGAGAGACAGGAAACACATTTAGAGTGTAAAAAACAAAGATAACTGCTGTCCTGAGCTCCACACAGCTTGGCATCTCTCCTGATCTTTACAAGCATCATGGATCAAACAAATCCCCCCGTCTACAAATGTACTCTTTTGCTTCTTAACATACCTGATTCCTGCATACTCCACTTTCTGGGTCACATAAGCACATGTGCTCACCTGGAATAAAGACAGTAACAGTTTAACAGTACACAAACACAGAAAGTCATGACACATTATACCCGTCCCTGTGAACGTTCGTATCTCCCACCAGGCTCTTCTTTAGCCTCCACATGTCACCCCTGCCGATGTACTGGTCTTTAAACGTCAGCTCCACCAAGTCCAGCGTGACGTCCTGCAGGTAGAATAAACTGTGAGAGGTCCTGTTGAATAAAGTGACTCACAGTAAACACACTGCATGCGGTGTACCTTAGGGTCGACGATGTTCACTATGACATCCTGATACGCCCGCAGTTTGAAGGCTTGTGCCACAGTCTGGTCCACACTGATTGTTTCTGGATGAAAACAAAACAGGCATCGTATCTGGCTGTTAATTCTGACATAATGAAGGCAAAAGGCCAAACTGTCACTTACCAGCAGAGGCTATATGCTCAATTACTATTATTTTCTGAGGGTTCAGAAAAGGCAAAATTCATTCATTTAGTTCTAATAGAGTTATTATTGTTATTTTGCATCATGTAAACAAGTATTTTACCTGGAGTTTTAAAGATGTTCACATTTAATTAGCACTTCTTTCCTTTGCATTTTCTCTTGGAGAGATTTTTTTTCCTCTTTTTTCTGTAATTCTATGTCAATTTCATTGCATCGTGTTACTGTTATTTATTTAAATTATTATAGAAATGAACTAGTTAATTGCATTTTCTTGTTTTCTGAAGAAAGACACTTAAAATGATTAACCGTAGAAATGACATAAAAATCAAGATGTTTAAAAAATGTTTAGATTTGATTCACTGCCATGAATTAATAACAAAAGCTGAATATAATAAGCTTTACAACAGTTTGACATGTATTTACCTTTCTGCAGGTCCTCTTTTAGGCTCTTCACCTGCAGCAGCAGAGGGCTGGAAAAAATATAATACAGAAGAAAAGATAAAGGATCTGAGAATGAAGCAATAGTATTACAATATGCACAATAAATACCTGCTACAGTCATGAATTTACTATGGAAGCTCACCTGTACTCATCTGTGGGATGTGCGATCTCAATTATATCCCGCAGACTGACTTGAGAGAAAACTTTTGGATTGACAACCAGTTCATCGTCTGTTAAAGAACAAGAGTTCATTTTAAAAACAACTTTATGGAAATGTTTACTTTCAAAAGATTATTGTGAATCACAGAAAATGTTCTTACCACTTCCACCAAAACCTTTCTTGTGCAGCACCAGTTTGTATGACTTATTCGTCCTCATCATGAACCAGCTGAGAAACACACGCAAACAAAGTTAGATATATTTAAAAGACTTGCAATTGTTCATGCACTGGGTAACTTTTCACAAAATGCAATGAAATCAAACAAAACACAGTTACATTAGAAAATATTTCAGTTTATATCAGTCAGTGTCAAAACTTAGAGGACCTGTGTTTTTGCACAGTAACTATATTGGCCAGAATAGATGTTTTCAAAAATTGGGGTGGTCTATTATTTGTACAATTGGAACTGTGATTTGACAGGAAATATACAAAAATGTACAGATTGTATGCAAATACCAACAAACAACAATAAAATAAGGCATCACAGGAGCGAAACCTTCATGTTAAAAACCCAGATTTGGGTCCTGAATGACAGTTATTTGTGGTTTTAAATAATTTTTTTATGGTTAAAAATGGTAAACTCTCAACAAGCAGGTCAACTTTCACATATCTAGAGGGAGAACCTTCAAAACAATTAAAATGAGAAAATCTTTTTTTCAACATTGAACTATACTGGACATGAATCAGACAACAAACGTTTGTGGTGAAAAGTACATTATTTACCTCTGATGTAGTGGAGTACAAATATAAATGTTGTTAAAATAGAAATAAATAGTGCTTGTACCTCAAAGTTGTACTTCAGTAGCCTAATATTTAGTTACTTCAAATCACTGGAATCACAGTAGCAGATTATGTTTACCTATGTATCTCTGATAGCCAACGCCAGTATTGTAGTGTTAACATTTATCGTTTTATTCAGTTATTATTTTAACTACAGTCACACAGTGACACAAATAACGTCAGATGCATAAATAGCTGGTATGTATAGTGGTAAGTTTTTTGGCTAAGTTGACCAAATAGAAAAGCAGTTTTGAAACTAGAATACTGATTTTTGCCTGTACTGAGAATTTAGCATGAAATTAAATATGAACAGACATTAAAAATTACCTGGTCAGTCTCTTTTCACTAGTTTTATCTTCTTCTTGCGGTCATGGATGAGTTAGTTATTAGCTGTTCACACTACACTGTCCTGCAAAGTGACATTTGCTAACCTAGCATGTTGTTTGAGCCAACATGCAGGTCACTAGCCAGCAAAATAAACTAAGACTAAACACATGTATCGCCCACACATCCATGCAGCTACAATAAGCTGCAGACATATGTGTGTAAGTAGAAATTTAACATTAAAACGCTGTTTACTGCTAATAGCTTCTTCAACTGCTCAACGTTACTTCCTGCAAAACATGAATGTGCGAGTTTATTGGTTCCCGGACGGTCAGAGAGTATCTACAGAGGCAAGATGACTAACTGCACTCATCGTCATCTTTGTTTACTCTGGGACGCAATTAGGCCACTTCTTTTTTGCATTAAATACCCCATTTCGAGACGTACGTATTTATTAATCTATTGTATCTGTATTAAGTGCAATTACGGCTTTATAATAAAAACTGTTCTCGAATCTGTTTGTCTTGGTTTTTAGTGTCCTAAAGCATATAATTATTTACGTTGTTTTTTCAACATCCAGTTCAACATTAAGTTACATCAACAGTTTTACCCCTAGTGCGTTGAAAACGTAATCCCAGTTTCATAGAGTAAAAATCCTGCCATGTATTTGTTCCAACCATTCACTGAACCAGCCCATTTTAGTGAGCAGGTAGATAGGCTAATTAGTGGAATCACCTGTGTAAGTGAACAGATAGACCCAATACACGGCAGGACCTTGCTCTAATGAAGCTGGGATTACCCACCTCTGAAAAATACAAAGAAAAATAAATATTCACAGGAGAGAAGGTTTGGAAAAAGACACTTCTTTTAATAAACTTGACACAATACTGTTTTTATTAATGCATGTCAATTATAATCCATGATAACATATTTTCTTTTTAAATCTGGTAGACAACACATTATTTGTAATCACTGTACATAGGTTAAGAAGATATATTAAGCACAGGTACTCTCTTTTAGAAACTTATTACTAGAGAGTAGATGGAAACATTTGCTTTCCTCTGGAAAAATCTCTTACAATCTTTTCTAAATGTTGATCATTTGACAGCCAACAACAAGTGGTTAAGACAATGTTCCACCGCAATACTGTATGAGAAAAGAAGGCAACATCTAAAGCATCCACATAAGAACACATTTCAAACATCAATACATGACAAGAATTACAATCATCTAGACTGACGTAGCATTAGTTACTGCCAGGGTAAAGTGATTTATCTTCTGGCAGTTCCACCTCACAAATAATAATTTGTGATGAATCATTTTCAAGCTGTATCCTGTTTTTCCATAAAAATGGCAAATGTAAGTATATGTAAATGCAAACAATCCCTGACTGTAAGCTTTATTCCAGTAAAAAATGCATATTGGTAGAACTTTTTTGCAAACTTCCAGGTGCATGCAATATGTTTTAAGGCACATTTCAGTCCAATGGGACGTGGCCAGTAACTTTGAAGCTCAGAACAGAGCCTTTGTTCGTTCCTCCCCTTAATGAAAGCTCCCTTTCAGAGTCAGTTTGCCTCATCAGCAGCAGCGCCTCTTCATGCCTTGTGGTGTTTCCTCCTCCAGATTGGCCCGATCTGATCCTGACAAAACAAACATGGTTTTATATATTCATGTGCACATGATTTCCCCGTTAACGTCTCTGCTCGTTAAAGTTGAGTCACTGCTTACTGATACAATCTCCTTGTCCGATGGTGGAGGGGAGTCCATTCTCTGTATCCTTCAGTATGCAGTTCTCAAAAGACAGAGCTGCAACTCTGAAGAAAAACTCCTGCACATTCTCTCCTGAAATGTATAATTTCAAAAAGTCTAATTTAGTACTGCTTTTATGCACTGCATTTAATTTTTTCTTGCTGATAAAGATTAGAGATCACTCAAAGTATCCAGACCTTTATAAAAAAAAAAACTCTGGGATGTGGTGAGGATGATGGAAGACCACAAGCCATCAAACAAAAAACCAAGCGGCTTATATTTATGCTCCAGGACTGACATTAAAAACCCAACAACCAAGCTGCAAACTGATGAAGACCCTGTGAAGATGACTTAATACACCAAATACTGATTTATGAATTCTTAAGATAAAGCATTAGTTCTGTATGACTTAAAATGAATGGATTATCCAACGTCTAAAAACACACATTTTGTTATTTTCTTTTTTGTCATTCTCTGCAAATAATCAATCTAAAAGACAATATTTTGTGGAATTTGAGTGACATGTTCATTATACTTAGTGGTGGATACACAATTAGTCTCTTAATTATTTTCCCAGAGCTGTATGTGGATTAAAACATTGAGCGTTGCCTCTTGACTTTACCTGTTTTGGATGAAACAGCCCAGAACTCCGCTTTCATTTCTGTTGCTACCTTGATGGCATCTTTTTCTGTCCTCCGTCTTTCTTCTCCAGACTTAGGAAACAGAAGGCATCTCTTTAAATATACGTGCATGTAAAAAAAAGGAAATCATACTGTATTTGCTTTATTAATGTTATCACAGCTGCAGTAACATTATTATTTCCAGTAACAACCATAAGCAGCTTTAGCATCAGACCAAATGTGTTATAGCTTCAGTTGTAGTTTTGTCAGTAGTGTTAACTTTGCTTCTATATTTGCAGCAATGTCACACAATACAGACTCATCTTACCAGCAGGTCACTCTTAGTGCCGACTAAGAAGATGAAACAGGAGTCAGGGTCATTTTCCCTCATGGCCTCTTCTAACCACTGGCTGTGAACACACACAGAGAACCACAAAAACTAAACTGACATTTTCTTACACTGCAAAATACACAGTCCTGCAGTTGAATATACATTTTGTTGTTGCATAAGATGCGCTATTTAAAACCAGTTTCTGGTTTGACTTTTAGAATAACAGATACTGCAGAATCACCAGTCAGAGCTGGTGATCAGTAGTACATCACTTTGACCAGTGGAGGAGACTCTTTCTCTGACTTGGATTTGTTCAGTAAAACCAGTCTTGATTGAAGACTTTTGAAAAAAAATACACAAAACACCTGGATTTGAAGTTTTAGTTCAATGACGCTGTGATATACTGTAACTAGTGATGATGAGAGTCATAAATCAGTGATACATCGAAATAAATTACATCTACTTCAGTTTATTTTTATGTATATGGCGCCTAGAAACACCATATGTATGTGCTGAGTTTTGCTGTGAGCTCATTGATATTTAGTTCAGTGCATTAAAGCAGCGAGTTTACAGTTAAAACAATATACAGTAGGTGTAATGTACGCATCCTGGCCTAAAACGTTCCATACAATGAATAAGAGCATTTTATGTGAGGGACTTCAGCACTGATTACATTCGTTTTTGTGTTGTTTATGCCGTGTACTGCCTATCAATGTAAGATTAAATGCCTCAACATTCATTTCCATGCTTAGTTGCTTCAATTTTTGGCCAAGATCTTGTACTGATAATGAGAGAGAACAAGCCTTCTTCATTATGTCTCACAGATTCTCAATTAGGTTAAGATCTGGACTCTGTAGTATCCAATCCATGTGTGAAAATAATGTCTCATGCTCCATGGAACACTCTCACAGGCTTGATAAATCCAATGAATCCTGGTAGTATCCAAGCTTGATGATCTCTAGTAAAGTGATGGTTGCTTAAAAACTTTGAAGTTACTTACTGCATCAGAATAATTCTTGCTGACACACACTAATGACTACAGTAATTATTTTCTGTTAAGTCCAGGTGAGGACCGTGTATTATTTATACTTTATGAGACACTAATTCTACTCATCCAGCTCTATACTCACTTTAAATGCTAAAACAGTTTACTCTGACTTTTTTGTTTGACCCTCCCACACACAACCCAAACAAAAGTACATCATGACTCACTGTGTATGATCCAAGGACATAATGTCTGCCATGTCAAAGACTGTGATAATAACTGAGAAAAGATGGACAAGAAATGTGAGTATTGGTTATTTAAGTCAAATGTAACATGGTCACATGTAAGGTAATGTAAAAAATACAAGGCTGTTTATTCAGTCGTATATTGATAGTCTCTTACCATGAGCACCTCTGTAGTATGCAGACGCAATGCATTTGAACTTTTCCTGCCCGGCAGTATCCCAGCTAAATCATAAAAAAAGGAATTGTGTAGGTAAGTAAGAAATGAAACAAATACTCTACAGCTATATATAGTTCAGTTTATTAATTAAAATACTCACATTTGAAGAGAGAAAGGTACTCCAGATATCTCAAACCTTTCAATCTCAAAGTCCACTCCTATAGTAGCTTTGTAATCTCTTTCAAACACATCTTTACAAAACCTGAAAACAGGAAAAGCAGCACATTTGTACAATTATGAAGTTATACTTTTTTAATCACATTCAAGATTCAGAGCAATGGTTAATACATTAAAGCTGCTTCCTTTCTGTTACAATCTCATTAAATAAACTCTTAGTTAAACCAGTAAACAGAGAAACAGACTTTTTAACACTTTATACTGCTGAACAACTATATAATTTTACATCTTCAGTTCCGGTAAAAGTGTTTAGTTAAAACAAATGGAGAAGGCCACCATACATATAAACAGATAACCCAAAGAACCCTAAGTGTGATTTAAGTTATTGAGGACATACCTATTAATAAGACAGGTCTTCCCAACATTTAGGTCACCAACAACCACCAGTTTTGCCATTTTCTGACGGTCCCAACTTTGAAAAAGACAACAGTATTTAAACGCAATTTTCAAGACAAAATTAATGACAAATCAAAGTGGGAGACTCACGGCTGATGCCTGATGGCCCTGTCCTTACAGGCTGCTTTAGCCTCATGGTCCCAGTCTTCTTTCAACTGTAAAGAAGCTGCAGGTGTGTAGTACTGTGAAGACAACGAGTTAGGATGACTAGGATTACTTGTGTACAAAATTAATGAGTACCAATTCTAAAATGTAGTGCATTAGTTATTTCTATAGTTATATATTAAACATACAAATAAGTGACAAGTTTGAGGACTAAATAACCTTATGTGTTCTAAGGTGTTGGAGGTGTTTAATCACCATGTGCCACAAGAGCAGTTTCAATGGGCTTTGACAATTATGCTACAGTTCTATGAACTCTGCTGTAGGAATGAAACCCCATTTTCAGAAAGATATTTTGCATTTATGTCCAAGCATTCAATAGGTGCTTTGTTAGACCTTTATGTTAAGTTGCAAAGTAAATTTCTCTCTAACACAGTTACTCAGATGGTCTTCATTTGGATCCACACATGTAAATATTTCACTGTAACTGGGTTAGAACAAACTGGGTTAAGTTAATCAGGGTATATTTTGCTATTACCACGTATGAAGGCAAGCACAGAACTGGAAGCCAAAGTCACAGACCATCACAGATTCCTGACCAAATAGTACAAGTTATTACTTGGGGGTCCATAGGGTCAGACAGCAGAAGCTTTGATGACTGCAACAGCCTATAATCAGCCTGAGTACCATGATCTGACACTGATTTAACCATCTGAGGAAGCTAGGTAGATATCACATGTTTTCAATGAGTGTAACATCCTCTACAGTAGCGCTTGGACCCTTTGGACTACAGCACTATTACAGTAAAATGGTAAACAAGGTGTAGGCATGGTTGAATCTAAGCTTCCAGTGAATCAGAGGAGATTATAAGTGGCATTGTTGTACCTTTGGGAAATCCCAAATGACCCTGTCTTTGCTGATAGGCGGTGGGAATGGCATCATCCCATTCTTGTTGTTGTTGTGCATAGTGACACTGTATGGGAAAGTGGGGGGAAAAAATCAGTGCGCTTAGTTTACAATAGAACTGAAAATCCGCCAAGGAAACATGAAGCAATATATTTAATTTAGCCAGCCAGATTCATATTCTAATGTATCGCACAATATAGCTTTAAAATGCACGGATAGTACCGAGTGATAGACAAACGCATCCACTGTGTTACTGCTACGGAGCATTAAAATGACACTATTTATTCATTTTTATTAAGATGCTATTGCGGCAGCAGCATCGTAAAGTTATCCTGGACACACCGGAAACTTGGTGATATCGCCTTCAAACTAAAGGTAAATTTTACAAAGTCATATGAAAACGACAATATATAATATTAATTCTTTAATACTGGTTTACTACTAAAACATCTATCATGCCTCGATTCTGAGAATTTCTTCATGCACCACAATGTAGTGTATTCTATGGTGGTCTTTGAGATGATGACTTTAATTTGAAAGTCCTGACCGAAAGTCCGGTTCCATTTTGTTTCACTCAACTCAGACGGGCAGATGGCTAACTTAAATCAACTTTACATGTAATTCCAAACGTTTGGGTAATTTTCATTGTCACAACGACACTCTTACAGACTATCTCGAAGCTCAGAAGCATTGTGAATGACTTGTACTCACCGTAGATGAAAACCCGTCGAATATCAGTGCAGTTTTTTTACGACTGAGGTCGCGCACTCCAGTTCCGAGCCCAGACGCTGCTGGATGAGCTCGTTTCTATAGCAACTACACAATCGTACATACGTCACGTGATTTCTGGACTCGCATGTGGTTATTCACAAATATGGGTGAACACGTATTTCTTTACAATAAAATTTATTTCGTCCCAGTCTAAGACCAGGGATGCACCATAGAGTACCATTTCATGTGCAATAATTCCTCTAAGTTTCAACACAGTTAAACTGTAAGTCATCCATTGAAAGTTTTTCAATTTGTCTAAGACTGCACCAAATGATTTCTCTTTTGTTTAACAGTTCTAGCACAACCATTTGGCAATAAACTACAGCTATACAAAACTAAAATGACTGGATAAAAACGTTTGCGTTGGCCGGGAATCGAACCCGGGTCAACTGCTTGGAAGGCAGCTATGCTAACCACTATACCACCAACGCCTGTTTCTACCGCTGACAGAATGAGATGAAAAATGCAATCTCTGCTCAGTGCTGCTAACTGATAGGAATTGTGATCATTAAGAATGATTCTTTCCCGGTTTCGGCTGCTGGTCCTTGACTCAGGGGAAGCTCATCTTACGGCTCCATCATAAGACGTGGTAATATAGGAAAGCAATTAAAAATAAAAGGAATGCTTAATTGAGGCTGAGACATTGCACTGTCCATCTATGTCTTTTAAACAGTTTGAAATACCGCAGTTGGACAGCACTTTGGCAAACGACCTCTCTTCCACTGATAACCTGGATCCTATTGATAATGTTCTGGGTCTTTACTGTGTAGTGGTTGGCGATGTCATATGACATTTTCCATACAATACCAATTCAAAACAGTATCACAATATAACTCGACCATGAAAAAAGAAAAGTGTATGCGCCCAACGTGGGGCTCGAACCCACGACCCTGAGATTAAGAGTCTCATGCTCTACCGACTGAGCTAGCCGGGCTGTGAGCACATCATGACACAGAAGATTATATGTTGGAGCTGAAGCCATGTACAGGTTCAGATAGTGATCTTTTGTGGAATTCCTTTCATCCATATAGGGTCTGGACGACACTACCAGTGTTTCATGCTGAATTGTATCTGCCACTGATTTCAGCTGATGTGGAGATTGTGAGTTATTTCCATGTGGCTTTCTGTTACTTTAGTGCCAGGAGTCCCAGGTTTCTGTATGTAATTTGATGACTGCAGATCCACACAGCCCAACTGCCACCTGGTCAAATATACTGATAACACTCTTCTCCTGTCTCTGCTGTCCAGCCGTCTACTTCAGCTTCTTCTTGGGCCTGATGTTACTGGTGTGTCCACACTTTTTCTTGCGGCAGTTGACAGCACGGGAATGCAGACGAGAGTAGCCCCTGGCACAAGACAAAAAAGCTCTTCGACCAGAAGAACCAACCTTTCATTCATTAAAAAAGTCTTACTCTTATATCGCCAAACTTTTATCAGTTTCAAAATCTGAAAATTTGTGCTACATTTTAGATTAGCTAACAAGATGTTTTAGATAAACTTTTTTTTATTTGCATATAGGACAGGGAAGTGAGATGTGATCACAAAAAATTAAACTATATAAAATGTACCAAGGATTGATTTAGGAACTCAGAACTTAGCTTATACCACAACTATATTCTAAGTATATGATATACTTCCTCATATTTACAACATTGTACCCTATGTCCGTGTACATGGTGTAAACTACTTTTAATAACATGCTGGCAGCTTTCTTACAACATAATACTAAATTTACATGGAAAAACGTGTATGCTAATATCCCAAAAATGAAACATTATCCACTTTTTTAGATAAAAAAGTTGCACACACCCCTAACCACCATGCCTTAGAATTACAGACATAAATGCCTCATGTCAAAAGTGCATTTCCTAAAATGTAAAACGATAGTTTAAGCAGAAAACTTAATAAAAGCCTCAATTACGTCGTGTCTACCAGCCATCAGCAATGGGGCGAGAAAGAACTAATGATCGTGGTGCCGTGTATGATGAGGAGAAAACAGCTGATCCGTTCTACGTGCTCTGACACGTCTGTACAGTTGGAGCAGGGCTGGCAGGTCCTTACATGTTTGTTGTTCTATTGGTGCAATGTGTTATAAATTAACGGAAATATATTTTCTTGATTATTTAATAGCTTACAGATCAAAAAATAAAAACACAAGAAAACATAAAGTTTCGTCGTCCCTGGGTGGGCTCGAACCACCAACCTTTCGGTTAACAGCCGAACGCGCTAACCGATTGCGCCACAGAGACAACTGTACCAACACTATTACCGTACTGTATATTTAAAGGTACATCCGGATAAATGTTCTGTCAATATTGGGATGACTGAGTGACTACTGCCCCCTAGCGACAGCAAAGACACAGTACTACTACGAAAAATACATTCATACTTTTCACCGCTAGGTGGCTAAAAAAACACAAGGCGTTGAAAGCCGAAAAAAGCCATAAAATCACGAAAAAACGCAATAGCATCATTGTTTAACCACAAATTAATGGCGTAAGTCTAATGAACTGTAAAAATCCCGTAATGGTCACAGTTTCAAGCTTCTATCTGATAAAACTAACCCGCCGAACAACAGCTAAAGCTATCTTGAACTAGCTTGAACTAGGTATAAATGCCGAGCGCGTTAAGTTTAGCATGACTGCACGCTACTGTACAGTAACTAAACTTATTAGAGGCTGGCTAAAATAAGATTAATATACACGGTCAATTTGCATCTTTTACTGAGTATCCTGAAAATCACTTTTTTAATCAATCCAGAAATCCGCTGAGGATACTTTAAAACGACAACTTTTAGTTGGTTCTTTACAAGGTGCGTCACATTTGCAAAGCTGTTAGCAAACATTAAAACGAGATAACTTTCCAACAAGCGCTCAGTTTCGTAAATGTCTTCGCAACAACTTTATATTAACATCTTAGTTTAAAAAATATTCAGACTTACGTGAAAAGGATGTAGACAGTTCAATTAAAACACGTAAGTGATATCCTGGACGCGGTGCGTCACGTGTCCGTTGTGGACAGTCAACCTCTGTAGTGCGCAGTGGTGTTGTCAGTTATACCATATAACTGACGGTACGAATTCGCTATCAAACATACCCATGAATCTGTTTCAAACATTAACTGTATATGATTAGCTGGAGATGACTTTATAAACTAACGAATATGGGATTATCATGAATGGTTAATGGAATTCTTCTGATTATCTCATTATTATTATATTTCATTATATAATAATCTATACACATTATATTACATTACAACACTACAATTATTATTATTATTATTATCATTATCTAGATATTAAAAGCCAAGTGGCCTCTGTGTGCGTGCGTGCATATATGTTTGTCCACTTTCTAACTAAAAAAAAACAGAGCTGGCTTTTGCCATTTGGAGTACTTACTGTGTGTATTTTGGGTCAATGATCAGGCTGGCGAAAACGGTAAATTGATAGGACCAATATTTTGGGAGATACGAGCAATTTCGGAGCACAATATCCTTACAAGCACGTTGAATCATAGAATCATCACTGTAGTGGGTTATCTAGCAACAGATAAACAAAAGGGCCATGTTACCATGGTGTCAAATTTCATGTGCAGAAACAAACATGCCAGCTGAGAGGTTATTCAACTGAAAATGCCAATGCAATTTGCCAAGAAAGTAAAGGAATGAATTGTATTGCTAGTTATTGTTATTATTATTACTATTATTATTACTATGCCAAAAGTATTGGAACGTCTGCCTTTACACACACAAATGAACTATAATATCATTCTTAATCCAATGGGTTTAATATGGAGTTGGCTCAACCTTTGCTATAAGATTTTAACTCTTCTAGCAAAGATTCCCATGAGGTTTAGGAGTGTGTCAATGGGAATTTTTGATCAGTCTTCTAAAAATCATTTGTGGGGTCAAGCATTGATGTTGGATGATGAGGCCTGGCTCACAGTCTCCACTCCAATTCATCCCAAAGGCGTTCTATCAGGCTGAGGTCAGGAAAGTACTGTTCTCCTGGGAACTACCAAACCCAGATTCATCCATCGGATTGCTGGACAGAAAGGCACGATTCATCACTCCCAAGAAGAGTCTCCACTGCTCTGGAGTCCAGTGGCAGTGTGCTTTATGCCACTGCATCCCACACTTTACATTGAACTTGGCTTAGATGCAGGTGCTCGGCCATGAAAGCCATTCCATGAACCTTTATATACACTGTTCCTGAGTTAATCTGAAGGACACATGACGTTTGGAGGTGTGTAGAAATTGACTCTTCAGAAAGTTGACGACTTCTGCACACTGTATGCCTCAGTATGCACTGACCCCACTCTGATTTTATGTGGTTTACCACTTTGTGGCTGAGTTGCTGTTGTTCCAATACCAATAATAGTTATTTGTGGAATATTTAGTGGAATGGAAATTTTATAAATTGACTTTCTGCATAGGTGGCATCCTATCATGGTACCACGCCGGAATTCATCAATATTCTGTCATGTCTAAATTTAGACATACCTCTGATGGAAAAGCATAGAAAAACATCATCACGTAGTTGAGTAGGAATATGTGGCTGAGATTCCATTCTACTACTAAAAACAATTTACTCACATTCAGTCAAACATTCAGCAGTTACAAACTTTCACACTACCACTTAATCAACATATGGTAAGTTACAGTTAGATGATCAATCTGGTCAGTAGAGGACGCTCCAACACTGAAGAGTAGTTAATACAGCATGTTATGTTCATTATAATTTAACCAAAATTCCACTGTTATGTTATATATGAATGAAGCTTAAGGAAGACAAATCTCTTTCTCTTCCACCAGCTTCCTTTGTATACACACTCACTGTGGATTAATGAGCAGCGGACAGACAATGGTGAATTGTTAGGTTTGTCTTAAACCCATTAGAACCATAATGATCACACATTGATCCAAAACAGAAAATGTCTTTATTTCCATTCTCTTCCCTGTGTAACACTTTATTAATTTAAATGATTGTGTTTGTTTGGTAGACATCACACACTTACTTTCTATCTTTTAATATCCTATTACTTAGTTATACTTATATGTGTTTTATACTGTTTTTAACATATTTCAAGAGCAGTATAAAACACTGCAGTGTGGGCTATAACAGTCATGAATGGCCAAGCAGTCAACACCACTTACATTATTCTGTGACTTTACTAAAACAAATGTTAACTATTCTTATCCATAGAAATAAAGATATTTTAAAAAGAAAAACTACTACTACCACTGATTACTGACTTCTGCTCATTTTGGCTGCAGCATCAGCCAACGACAGATGGAAAACAAACAAGAAACAGATGATCGTGAGTGAACATCACGCAAGAAAGGATTGTGTCTTATTGTGACGCAACAGGAAAATGCCTTTTGGGATGTTTCGTGATATCATAAGTATTTTTCATACATGTACTGCTAGACTGAAATTCCATTTATAAGCAGCACTTGTATGTAACAAGACACATGTGAATCAGCCATGCTTGACATCAAATACATTTTACCCTCCCAAGTATCTATTACAAATCTGTATAAATATGCAGTGCATCTCAGAATAATTCATCCCGCTCTCTAAATGGCTTCAGTTTGTTTGAGGTTACAGAGCTCAGCAAAGTCTCCAACAGAATAAAGCCAAAATCCAGCATACAGAGGCTGAGTGAATGTGGCCTGGATTCTGTGTAGAAGACTCATTGTCTCAGATACACTGTAAAAGGACAAAATTCCAGCTCTGTGGTCCAGGTACACGCCTATTCTGGAGGAAGGAGGATGCGAGCCAGGAGTGCTAACATTATTGCACCAAAATTCACAATTGGATTTGTTACAGTGCAAGGCCCAAGACTTATTACTGAGTCCAAATCTACATTCATCAGAGGATCCTTGTCTTTTAATATTCCTATAAGACACTGCTACATAGAACCCCCATCCACTCCACTTCACCTCCCAGTAGCAGCGACCAGTTAGAGTCTCTCTGCTCAGAACTTGAGTCCAGTCACTAAATCTTTCCGGATGATGAGAATAATCCTGTTGTTCTCTCATTAATTTTACCCTCCTGTTCCCCTCAGATAGTGCCAGTCGTGCGTTTGCTGTATTTGGATCCAAAGTGATTTCACATGAGTATTCTAAGAATTCAGCTCTGGTTTTTGGCTCAGAATGTGAATCTGACAATAAAACATCCATCTGATTGACTGCTGGTGGGATATTTTTCCATTCCTCACTCAGAATATGGTGTAGTCTATCTCCGAACGCTGATACTGCCTCTGAAATCTCATCAATGTACCACAGACAATGGATTTTAATGCTAAGCACCTCTGAGGGTTCACAGAGTGTTTGTAAATGGGGATAACTTTGGAGAAACTGGGTGTCATCCTGATGCACTGAGAGTTTCTCCAGCTCAGTATCCTTCCTCTTCAGCGCAGTGATCTCCTGTTCTAGCTTCTCTCGAAAGTCACTGATTCGACTCAGTTCAGTTTCCTGGTGGGATCTGATCTGCTGCTTCACATCACACATTATTTCCTCCATGAGACGGATCAGTCCGGTGAAGATCTTCTCGCTTTTCTCCATTGCTTGTTGAGCAGAGCGACTGATCATCTCTGCCTCTTGTTGAAGCGCCATCACCTCTCTCTCTTTGTCCTGGATTCTCTCCTGTATTTTCTGTCGACTCGCCTCCAGCTCTTTCTGCCTCTCAGTCCTTTCTGCTGCAGCTGGAACCGTATCATGGCCTCTATGTTCATCAGCGGAGCAGAGGTGACACATAGACTGCTGATCAGTGCGACAGAACATCTTCATCACCTGATCATGACGAGGGCAGATTCTCTCCTGGAGCTTCTCTGAGCGTTCGACCAGCTCATGTTTCCTCAGTGAATGTGCACCATAATGAGGCTGAAGGTGTCTGTGGCAGTAACACGCCTTACATTCCAGACAGGACTTTTCAGCTTTCACTTTTCTCCCAGTGCAAACATCACAGACCACATCTTGAGGTCCAGCATAAGTCTGATCATCTGGAGCAGCAACAGTAGTGGCACATTCAACTCGGGTCTTATTCAGCTCTTCCACTAAAACAGACAATATTGTATTTTTCACCAGAACAGGCCTTGGTCTGAAGGTTTCTCTGCACTGAGGGCATCTGATTATCTGTTGCTCATCTTCTCCAACCCAGTAGTTTGTAATACAGGCCATGCAGTAACTGTGTCCACAGGGAATAGTGACCGGATCCTTGAGTAGTTCCAAACAGATCGAACAGCAGAAAGTCTTTTGGTCTATTTGAAAGCCTTTCTGATCCATTTCCCCCTGTGTGTTTCTCTTCCTCTGAGCAGAAACAAAACTCTCTTACTCTGCTTATCTGCACTCTGACTGTCTCAGCATGTATCCATTCTCACATGTTGGTCACACCCCGGTCTTCACACCAGTACAACAGTGAGGGGGAGGGAGCCAGGGAATATCTGCATTTTGTTTTTTAAAGGGGCAGTTGTGTTTCTTCACTTTTACAACACGAAGAAGTACATTTTATAGACGAGTGAATGATGTGGTGAATCAAAGGTCATCCTTAAAAAAAAGAGAAAAGTAGAATTTATCCATCCTGTGAAGGATCATGGGAAAGTACATCTTATAAAATGTAAATACAGTTTATATTAAAATGTAAAAAAACACCCATGAAATATCTGAATACGAATAGTTATAATACATAAATACAGTGGCGCTTGAAAGCTTTGTTTAAATATGACCTACAACATAGTCAGATTTTCATGTGAGTACTGAAACAGGAACAATAGAAATGAATTAAACAATTGGAAAACAATAAACTTTTGTTTATTGTGAGAAATTAATTGATCTTACACATGAAATATATATATATATATATATACAGCAAAAGTGTATAAATCCTTGTGTCTATTTACTAGTGT
>JAPQRQ010000010.1:8227470-8246354 GCA_037367365.1 Apogon talboti
AAGCCTGATAACGACGTAATGGCATTCAGGTGTGTTGGAAGAGGGACATATCTAAAACCTGCAGGGACACCGGCCCTCGAGGACCAGGATTGCCCACCCCTGTTTTAGATAGTTCCCTCTTCCACCACACCTGGTTCAATTAATGATCAGCTCTGCAGAAGCCTGATAACGATGTACTGACCTCCAGGTGTGCTGCAAGAGGGGGACATCTTAACCTCCTAGGACCCTCTGTCCACGTATGAGGACAAAAATTCACAGCTTTATACAAAAAAAAGAAACAACTGTCCACCGCAAATGACATTCCATAAAAATTTTTAAAAATGCATCTGAAAAAACTGTTGTATCATGATGTTTCCAATATAAGCAATTATTTAATTAAAAAAAAAAGCCAAAACTCAAAAACCTGTGGGGCTCCTGGGTCTGAGGAGGTTAAACATGCAGGACACCGGCCCTCGAGGAGGATATGTTATGTAACTCACGATGTTCCTTGGATGAATTTTTCACCTACATTTGTGACCTACACTGATCATTTCATAGCCTCGTTACAACACAAAATAAACCGATTTACAACCGAAGACCATTTTTACAGTGAAGATAAAGTTCAAACAAGTCCTGAAAACGACACGGAAGGTCCTTTAGATAAAGGATACAGCGTCATATGTTCCTCTGTCAGCTGACACAACCGTAAAACTACACCTTTCTTGGATCAATAAAAATATATATGCGTTCCTCAGAGTCCAAACAGCAGTTTCATAAAACAGTTACACAGATTGCTCTTTATGCCTGAGATGTGATGAAGAGTGAGGCTTGTGAATGGTGAAGCACGGCGTGGAGGACCTTGTCATGATACATTTCATAAAACAAGATTAATATGTGTATGTCTCACCTGAAAACATCAGCCAGGAAGATAGAACGGATTATTTCATAGCGATATCACCTTTTACTGGGTTACACATATTAGGAAGCAGGTGAACATTTAGTCCTCAAAGCTGATGATGCTGACTGTGACAGATCATAATAGTGATGACTGGGGTCAGAGCATGTGCACAACTGCAGGTCTGGTTATATAGACAACACGTGTTTTCATCTTGATATGACATTTATTTTTTACTTTTTTTTTTTTTTTGTACATTGTTTGAATCTTGCCCTATTTGATTTTGTTATATTTGGTGTGATGTGCACCAATGGATTCACCAAGAATTGTCTCTTCTATGCTTTACTGTTCCATCCACTTAGGTAGAAATCGATCGTTCAAAATACAAAATATAATTATATTTCTGTTAAAATAAAAAGCAGAAATAAAATCAGTATTTAAATACAGTACAGACATGTGAAAACTCTACATAAGTAAGAGCAACAAAGTGTTGTGTGCTTAGTTACTTCCTACCTCTGTGGCTCATGATTATCTGTATTTACTTAAAACAGATATGACACAAAACTAGGTAAGTACAACGGACACCACAGAGGAAATATGTTATCTAATGTAGTGGAGCACGGCGGAAGTCCATCACACTAACTTACCAACTAAATGCCATGTCTTCCGTTTGCCGTAGTTTCCACATCCAGGGGTTCGGTCAGACTCGTATCCAATGAGGGGCGTACAGATTGCATCAGCTATCTGCCCGACAAGCAACAGCACACCTACAGACCACAGAGAGATGGTAATGATATCCAAATAATCAATAACATCAATAACAGACACGTCATGTGGATGTGAACTCATCACTGGAAGACTTTCACAGTACAAAGTCTATACAGCACATATGACGAAAACATCTGGGGAGGGAGTGAATCGTATACACTCATGGCCAAAAGTTTTGGGAATGTTTTTGCAAAATTTGCTGCCAATGTTGCCCCCCCCCACACACACACACACACACACACACACAAAAAAAAAAAGTTTCTGGGATACGCTGAAGAACAATTAGGAGCATTATATAGGTTTCAGATGAATTTAGTGACAAGTTACATTTAAGCAAACAATCCATTTGTGTCATTTTCAAAACTTTTGGCCATGAGTGTACTATGACCATCACAGTCATGAGATCTCAGAACAGTTCACTCAACATATAACAAGCTGAGGTTTGAAAACATTTTCAGTTTGGACATTTTTTTTTTTTTAAGTGGAGCAATTTTTCATTTGCATTTTTACAAAGATAAACAGTACTGTACTGCAAATATTCTCCACAATACAGCAATATGGTACACCACATGTAAAAGTTCTGCATTCAAATACTTACTTTAATAAAGGTATGTCAGTATTATGAGCA
Organism: Apogon talboti; assembly: GCA_037367365.1. Taxonomy (NCBI): domain Eukaryota; kingdom Metazoa; phylum Chordata; class Actinopteri; order Kurtiformes; family Apogonidae; genus Apogon; species Apogon talboti. The sequence continues at coordinate 8,229,741 of JAPQRQ010000010.1, forward strand.
AAATACTTTGAAAACATGTATCTGGCAGAAAATATTATAGAATAATATAAGAAACGTCAAACTTATTTACTATTTATTTAGCAGTTTTGTAAACTGAACTGTTTTTATACTCTGTAGGTTCTCTAACACTGGACAAAACATGATTAATTCAACTCAAAGGGCGCTTTTCAAAAATCTGTACCATAACATAGGGTTTTATTTGTCACATGTAGCTCTACATAGTACAATGCACAGTTTAATGTATTTTTGTACCTGCAGCCAATAGTAAAATAGTAATTACACACACAGCACACAAGATATGAATATAAATCATATATATATAATAATCATGAATATAAATCATCATAAATTAAAACACACTTCTGTTTTCAGGGTTGTACAACAGAGCAACGTTACTGTTCTGCATGCACCTGATTATTGGCTCTATCAGTGGAGGAGGAAGTGTTCAGATGCTCCAGTTTAAAGTACTAATACCATATGTATTATCAACTGCTTTACTGTAAATTACTTGTGATAAATGCTGTGGTGTAAAAGGCATAATATTTAACTGTGAGATGTGGTGGAGCAGAGGTATAAAATCCAAGAAATGGAACCTTCTCAAGTAAACTACAAGTACAGTACCTCAAGTATGTGCTTATGAAAAGCACTTGAGTAAAAAGAATGTTGTAACAGTCCACTCAGACAGATACATACAGAAGTGGAATTTTTTTTTTCAGACACCCTTAAAATTTTATCCAATCAAAATTTTATGAAATATTCGCAGAAAAATCTTTTTTTGTTTTTTTTGTTTTGTTTTTTTTTTTAAAAGGTGTGGCTGCATCAGACAGGCCCAAACAAATACAAATGCAATGATTTTTTTTTTCTTTACAGTAAACAAGAAAAAAAATAACCCAACTAAATTCTTGACAATTTCAACATGTCACGCTCTGGTTGTGTTTCGTTATTTCGGTGAAACATCCAGTTTTGACTTCCACGGAACAGAGCACATGCAGAAGGGTACATGTGGGTTTGGAGAATGGAACGATACTGGGCAGAGTTCAGTGACTTAAGAGTGATTCTTAATGCAATATATCACAAATGCATGAAGTGTCCAAAAACTTTTTTTTTCCCACCACTTTATCCAAGGGTTTTTCCCAGGTTTAGGTACAGTCTGAATACACACACTTTTCCCAAAATTGTGGAAGATTCTGATACACAGAGTCCCAAGAAAATATTGGGCTTTTCAATACAGAATATATTATTTTGGACCATTATCACCATATGTATGTAATTCTTAAATGATCTATCTTGTTTTTATGATTTTTTTTTTTTAGGTCTAAATTCTCTTTATTAAATGCGTGTGGTGTCCTAAACTTTTTCTCCACCACAATAGATAGACAGACAGACAGACAGGCAGACAGACAGACAGATTACCTGCGTTTGTGTTTTGGAATCCCAGTACTGAATGGTAGAAGACCAGCAGGTATGTGAACCACATAGAGGCGCATAAGTCGTTGAGAAAGTGTCCCACCGCATAGCTGAGCCTCTTGCAGATCGGCAAAGACCTCTCTGTGTCCGACATTGCGGGTCGTTTGAAGAACGAAGCGTCTAAATAAAGATCTCAAAACGCAACTTCATCAGCAGCTGACAGAGCAGGACAAACGGAGGCTAAACTAAGACAAAAGCTCAGTTCCCCGTTTTACATGTTACTGTCATTACATACAGACTTATGTCATGCTTGTCCGCTCAGCTACTCGTGTATTCATGACAAAAACATCATTTTCATCTGAGTCAGTTTCCTCTTGTAATCAGGTGACAGTGAGGAATCCAAAGCCGGGAGGAGCGTGTGAGGAGGAAGGGAAACCGAAACACAGCCACAATGCACACAGCTGGGCTTCCATCACCGTGTTTTACCCATGACCTCTCATTAAAACACCGAGTTAGTTTAAAAATAGTGACACATCAACGACATCTTCCAGCGCAGTTCTGTTCCGGGCTAAAAGAAGTAGCTGATAAGACAAAATTACACAAAAAAGTGACTCCGGAAATGAACTATTGACAGGGGAGTTGCTATTCTTCGTACATGTCCACGCGCTGTGCTTAATCCAACTATTCCATTATTTCTATTAAGCTACAAACTACAAATAAAAACATCTGGCAAATAAAACGCTAACAGATGTAAATAAAAAAACAGACCAGTAATGATGGCGTAGGCGATGACCCTAGATGGGTGGACCAATAGGAATCCTTCACAATCCTCACAAGCCAATAGCGGGGCTCGGTTTTGTCACGTGAACGCAGTTAAGATTGCCAAAGATAGTTTGTGTTACAAAAGTACAATAAATACAACTTCCGGGGTTGTGTAATAAACCACAAAGACGAGATATGAAAGATGATAAACCAATAAATCACTGCAAATTTCATTCGAAAGAAATACTGTAGGATTAAAAGCTTTTACAAAAATATTTAATTTTAATATGAAATAACTGTAAGTTATCAGAACTAATGCATGTTTGTTCCTGTTACTCACTGATATTGTGATATACCTGTTTTATCTAAAATGAGCCGTTTTTTAACCCTGATTGTAATAAGCACAAAAACCATAGTATATTCTACTTTCACCTACATCTGAATTAATTATTGATATCAAATATTAATTAATTTGTTAAATATTTTAACCCTTTAAATGCCATGTTTTTGTCCTGATACCACCATGGTTTGTTTAATCAATTATTTTGAATATACTGCCCATAATTTTTTTTTATGTTGACTACAGCTCAATACATGTCAATGTTTAGCAACACTGATCTTTTTGCATTGTATTTTTTTATGCAGCATCAAATACTCATACCACTGAGTACAAACATTATGCTCTTCATTTATACATTGAGTTGAATGGCAGTTTTTTTCTGCTTAACAGTATGAGTGAAACTTTTGTCTTGCTGCAACAAAAAACACCACATCATCTTCTGTTCCATTGATCCATCAGTAAAATCCATGCAATCTGACAAATAAGAAGGTTGGATTTTATGTTAATGTTTTGTTGTAGAATTCATCTTTTCTGAAGTTTTCTCTGTTGTGATATAATAAAACTTGAATTTTTTGAGCTTTTATGAGCACTGACACGATCAGCTAATTAAAAAATATTGATTTTCACAGAAAAATGCATAATACAGAGTGACATCATGTATGGTGATAAATGACTTCAATGCAGTGTTTTGGAAGTCACAATAAAAATAGTTCTGGGAATTTGTGAGATAAATTCATACAAATCCAAATTGATAGAGCAATTAATTACAATATAATACATATCATCTAATATTTAACCACTTTAGTGACTATGACAAGTTCAGCTTCAAACCACACAGTGAAAACCTTGTTTCAAGGCTCAAACTTAGATTCTTTCTTCTGAATAAATCAGACGAATGTGTTGATTTGATAATGAATGTATGAGGATTACACAATTTGGTACAAAGTCAGATTGTGATTATTGTGGACAAGGTTATCGATGCTAATGGACTAGTTTGCTGGTTTTAGCTCAGTGTGTTTAAATAAAACTACAAGGTACATCCTCCTGTTTATGTAATTGAATCTATATATGACCATATCACTGAAGTAATTTTTTTCCCCCATTTTGACAGATTAATCCTTTTCTCATTGGGCCTTTGCAGCCTTTTGTGATTATTTTCAAGCATAAATGAATTAATTGTGCAGCACCTAAAGAGCATTCTGTTCAGGTCGATCTTAAAATAGAGAAAATATTGCTTATAGTGATTACTACTACAATCATTTGATCCTTATATTATTTCTGAATATATTGATACTTTATTTACTCATTTGTAATTAAAAGTTGAAATAAAAGCCTAGGAAATCAGGTCTTCAAAGAAAAAAAGACGATAAATATCCCATCTAAATGCCCCAAAAACTGTTCATCATCAGTTTTATTGTGTTTGGTTGTTTTAATGGAGTTATTGACTTTCCATCCTCCAACCCAGAGAGAAAGAGAAAAAAAGAAAACAAAGGAAAAAAAAAACAAAATTAAAAATACAAGTTATTTTTAAAAAATTACACTTTGAGGAACACACTAAGAAACTACAAAACACAAACTTTAGAACAACTCAAAAAGACAGAGAACACAGGTTCCAAATTACAGTCTTTTTTTTTTTTTAGTTTCAAATTAAAACGGAAAAGCATAATTTTTACATAAAACATCTTTTTTACTTGTAATTCTGGTGGTTGTGAGGATTTCCTTCTGGGGTGCGTGTGACTGAGAAATACGCAGTCCAGTCCATACCAGGAAGTAGACTGAGCCGTTCATTTGTACTTGCTTCGACCCGAGGGAATAAAAACTTTAGACTATGTGCAAGAGCTGCATCTGTTTGTCCATAAATGAGTCTCTTTACCTTGAGCTCGACAAGGGTGCAGCATTTGTGTGTTTTGTGTGCACATGTGGTCCGACACTCTCGTTTCCATCACTTCATCATCCTGCTGTCTGTGTCTCCTCAGAAATATACTACCGTCTCCTCTGAACCAGTCAGTAAGGAAGAAAAAAAAAAAACAAAACAGAAAAAAAAATACAGAAAAATCTAAATAAACCAGCTGAATCCAGTCTTTCAGCTGTTGTTTGTGGTCACGTCTTTTCCACAGCAGTTTGTGTTGATCCAGTTTCAGTTCACTTTGAGACCATAAATACATGAAGAGTCCACACTTAAAGCTCCGAGGTGGAACAGCAAACACGTGAGTGTCTGTCTGTCTGTCTGTGTGTCTGTCTGGTCAGTCCAGAGCAGGAGAAAGCAAAGCCGCAGATCAGCTTTAGCGAACACATTGTGCTGTCTGGTCAATCCAGCCCACCCTCGGTAGACGACAGGGACCGGTTGTACCAACAGGGCTTTACGCCTGGTCTGAAGCTAAGTTGGTCACATCTTAACGTTCCAGTCCAACCTCACAGCCTCAGCAGTTACACCGTCAAGGCTCTAGTGTCTGATTTAAAAAGACCTGCTGTAAATCTTTTAACTAATCAAGACAATCTAGATCATTTCTGTCGTAACACCACCACTTATACTGATGGATGTTCAGACTGCAGGCAGAAGTGTGTCAAATCAGATTTTTTCCTCATATATGACTGTTAGTGTGACTAAACCTGTACTTGTAATATTGCCTTGTTGTTTTCTTTGGTCTTTGGTAGTTGATGTAAATTATAAAAACAAGTAAAGACAGTGGGATGTTTTTAACACTGTAACCTAGTGGCAAGAGCCATAAGGTTTGTTTCCAAACAGTTGTTAATATTCACATTGTTAGTTTGGACATTAAAAAAAAAAAAAAAATCCCGGAATGTAAACGTTGGAAATTAAAAAATACTTTTGGCAATAAAATTGTTACTCCTGGGAGAAGTAAAAAAAAAAAAGTAGATCTGTCAATAAGAAGCAAATGCAAATAAGTGAGAGGAATTGGATTTAGTGAAAACAGTGTATGTGTGGATCAGTAAAGAGGCTGAGTTAATATGAAAAATATTAAACAGCAGCTGAATGTCACCATGTATAAAGAGCTGTAGCTGTTAAAGTTAAACTGGCAAAATGTGAGAAGCAAGTAGAAATCTGAATTATATGATCCAGATCTGCACTTCGCTTCAGTTCTGGATTCAAAAGCTTACAAAGACTCAGGTTTTTAACAAAACACAGTTTACGTTAATCAGCTCATGTCGTATGTTACTGCATATATTTGCATTTACTTTGACTGATTTCCTAAAACTCAGTTAAAATATGTGATGTATCCTGATTACAGTCTCATTAACATGCATTGCTAAGACTGGGCAACTTAAGACGAGGCTTAAGTTCCATTGATGGGTTCGACAAAGTCTATTAAGACCAACTTAGCTGTTAAGACCCGGCTTAGTAAAGACTGTGGTGCAACTAGACCCAGGACCTCCAGCAGCAGAGGAGGAGGAAGAGGAGGGTGCGAGGAGGAAGAGAGAGGAGGGTTATGTGAAGAGGGCTGAGACGGAGAGAAAGAGGTAAAAGAGACGATGACAGAGAGCAGGGAGTCGCTCGTCTCAGTTTTTATTTGTGTCTCTGAAGAGCTTTCCTCTTCCTCCTCTTAAAGAAACAGCAGCACCTGCAACAAACAAACAAACCAGTGTTAACAGTTGGAAAAACCAATGCATTTACTCAGTGTTTTTTACATCCTGCTCAATAGGAGTATGATGCAAAGATCAGATTTTTCAGTTCCAAATTTATTTTTTTAATTTTAGCCCTCTGAAAAGGCTAGGCAGGCAGCACACAATGATATGACTCCTGTTTGTCCTTTTCTTGTTTTATTTTGCCTACTACCACAAAATTTAGATTTTTCCTCATTAATTCCGACCTTTGGTGTGGTTGTTTTTTTGTTGTTTTTTTTCAGAACTACAAGTAGGTGTGTGTGAGGTCTTACTTGGTATCATCTGCCACTTCCACCTCAGCGTTGGCTGTGATTGGTGCATTGGAGTGTCCCGCAGTGGGGTCGTCTGTATTCAGTTCTCCATTGGTAGAACTCATCACCTGTGGAAGAAACATGAACATGACAGATAAGTAGGAATGTACTCATGTCTATGCTGAGTGGGATCTCCTGTCACGTCCACACTGAGGCAGATACATCTGACAACGGTCTTTACATACATACCCTCGCCATTCATCATCAAAACTGAAACCTGACACCAAATCTAAGCTGAAAAGATTCTTCAGGGTTTGACAAACACAACTGAAAAGATACTTCTCACATGTACCTGCCTCAGTGTGGACATGGCTTTAGAAATGTGTAAGAGCTGTGACACAGCGTGAAACTTCAAGCCTCCAGAAATACAGCCGTTCATATTGATGCCATGCACATGAGCAGCACATCTGCTTAATGGCTCAAAGTATTTTTGGTATTTTGGTTCCTTATCAGTGCAGGGTTTATGATGGTTGGATATGTCAGCATGTGTCCAGTATTATGCACAGTTTGTCTGGCAGATGAAAACAGCAGCAGCCACAATGTCTGGTGGAAATGCCAAATAAATGCATTCATTAATAGTGCATTAAAAAAGCCTGATATTGTGTGACTAAAAAAAATAGGTTTCCAAGACAAGTGAAATATAAACTTACAGGTCTGTTATACAAAAGTGTGGTTTTGCCTCCGCTGTTGCACTATAACCAAAGATGGTTTATAGAAGACATTTATTACACAGCTTTGGTGAATTCTCTCTTTGAAGGTCAGTGACGGCAATATGTAGTTACATCTATTTAACAAAGCATTGCTGTGCTAAAAAAAAAAAAAAAAAAGAAGTCTTCAATTCAACCATATCATCTTTCTATCTGTATGTTTTGTCTGACCTGCGGATATCATCAGTAAAAAGCCATGTAATAAGTGGGATAATGTACAGGAAGGCAGACATTATTGTGAAATAAACCCCTTTAGTCAGGGCATATTTTGCAATAATAACCAACTCAATGTACCTTATCCCTTACATAATATAATCTCATAATACATTCATGCATGCAACACTTAAGTTACATGACAGGCCATTTGTAGGGCAGATGATGTAGGATATATCCCTTAACTCGCTACAGTTTGTGTCATATGGAAATGCCAGCTGACAAAACATCTATTAGAGTCAGGAGGAAGTTAATGTTAGGACGATAGGCATTTAGCCTGTGTAAAAGGGCTGTTCACACAGACTGTACTGTAGCTAAACTCATATTGTGTATTAAAAACCACATCCAGAAGCGGTACTATGTAGCCATGACATTAACTACCAAAAACACTAGAAAAACACTGGAACTGACATATATGAACAAACTGTAAACACTTTTCTGGGCCTTTACATTTTGAGTGACCTCTGACATCACATAGCTGATCCAGCACAATCTTAAACTAAAGAATACATTTCACTTGTTCAACAGCAACAGATATACAAGGGTGAGAATAGTTTGACCTTTTCCTTTTTCCTCAGTCACTAAATGTAGTCTATTATATCAACATGGTATTACGACTCAAACAGCGAAATAGTTACTGTGAAGTGAATTAATATTGAACTGCCTTCAGAAGTGGAATGATGTTCTCAACCGTAATGTTTACCCATAAAAGTCTCAAAGAATTAATTATGAGCTCAGCTGGTCGTTGATTGTGGTTGTGAGTTCTTGTTGGATACCTGTGTGTCATAAATCTGTTTAGAAGCCAGAGTCCTTGCCACAAAAAAAACCGTATAAAAGCAAACAGCATCAGTATATTGGCCTGAAGAAGTCACAACTTTAAGTACTATGTAGTTAACTGACAATTTGATAGTAAAAAACATGAGAATCCAAAAATTAATGCAACACTACAACTGAATACTAAACACTCCAGTGAACATACTAGAACAAAATAAAACAAGTACCTCATCTAATGGTCAAATTCCTCAAACTCAGCTTCAACCTATGTTCACCAAACACGACAAATATGTCAAAACCTTCTGATGGTTTTACTTAGAGATGACTGTGCATCTCAAAATAATGTGATATAAAATAAAAACACAGACAGGATGTCTTATACAAAGTTATTACAGCTCACTTGTTTTACTCTAAACATATTTATGTTGACATGGAAAATGTATAAAAGCCAGTTCAGACTAAAGATTCACAACTAGAAATGAAATAAGAATAAGAAAGAAATTGCTGCCCGGTATCATTGTCTGAAACTCAGTTTGTGACTGACTGGTTTTAGAATGCAGTGTTGTATTAGTTCACATCAGATCCCCTGATGAAGTCCAGTGTCTGCTTATACAGTTATAAGGTGACACCAATTCCTCAATGACAGAACTTCTCTGATGATGACATTTTCAACCATCTCACTTTTTAATTGTTTAATATTATATTTTAATATTATGTATTATTGATATTCCAAACTCAGCAGTAGAGGGACGTCTCATACCAGAACACAACTATCAAAACTATAAATGAATCAACACTACGTATCTACAGACTTTGTCACTCACTGAATAAAGTTCATTGTTTACACACATCTGTATCATAGTATCAATAAGTTTTCTCCATCAACCACAACTACAAATCACCTCTATTTTCTGTACAGTTTGTGTTGTCAATATCTGCACTAAAGATCTGTTTGGAATCATTCAAACAAGGTCAGAACTGTCACAGTTTAGTCTGAACTGCAGATCAACAAATGACAACTAAGCAAAGATAATTACATCACATAATAACTTCATACCTTCATATGCCTCACAATCAAACTCACCATGTAGATGAGCATAAAACTGTGTTCTTTCATTTAGAGCTGTGTCCAGTGGTGAAAACAACAACTGCTTCTAGCTTTTATCACTGTCACTTCCTTTGACTATAAAAGTTGTTTCTTAATGGTTCTCATCCCATCTGGTCACGTTCTAATGCTTTAGTCAAAGGCTTGCAGTGTTAGTTTTCCTCACCATGTTAAACTAGAGTGACTTACTACTCCAATAGAAATCTCAACCATAACCATATTTACAGTTGCACAAAGCCTGAAAAGGTGGCAGTTAGATGGGAAGTAGAGTCTTTGCTACAGTAATGATAGCATGGAGATGAAGTTTTCAGCTCATCTTGTTGTGTATCTTTGATCTGAACTGGGCTTCACTCATACACTTCATTCTATCACACTTTTCTCTTCCAGTTGAATCTCCAAGTAGATGTTTTAGGAGTCTTTCTTGAAACTTTATTAGCCATAACGTGACTTTCACTCTTGGGTTACCGTGTCAGCAATTGTTTGACAACTGCTAGTTCAGGAGCTTTGGCCATGACGATAGGCTCAAGGCACAATGTTTAATTCTGTTATTCTAACATTTTGAGACGAGGTAAATTGACAAATGTAGTTTTAATCTTAAACATTCTATCATATTAGTGATAACGGCTGCAGAGTAGGCAAAAGTAAATGTGCTGAATTAACTTTGATGGGAACTACATTGTTTAAGTTAAGCTTTTTCACTGTCTTATATTTCTTTGGGATATTCAAGTACAGACTATTTGCCACTAATCATCTCTCAAAAGCAGCCGTCGTCACATATTTACAGAGAAGCTAAGGAACCTTCTGTCCAAGTTCATAAGTAAGTGGTAGTTGACGCTATAGTGTGGAAATGTGTCACTGCTGTAGAGGCGACGAAGCTCAGTAAAAGACAGAAAGATATTCGTTTGGTATTTTCTAAGACAGTTTTCCCATGTAACGGAGCTTTTGAGGTTGTGAGGAAACACACTTGAGGACAGTCCTGCTGCAGAGACAGAGAAGGTCATGCAAGCAGACAGACAGACAGGTAGGCAGACAGACAGGAAGCCACCAAAGCTAACCCTTCCTCTCAGTACCTGGACAGAACCGCCCAGCCTATCAGCAGTGAGATGGGAGCCCAGCAGCTCTCGATTGGTCACTGGAGTGGGCTGGGACTCACTGCCTTTCCCCTCTGGAGACTAGAGGAGATGGGAAGCCGATTGCAGGAGAAATAAGAAGGGTACAGGAGGAGGAGGAGAGCAGAGTCACCATGAAAAGGAGAAGGGTGGAAGAAAAGGAGCAAAGCAGAAGAAAGACAAGGAAAGACACGCGGATGTAGGAGGCGAAGGAGACCGTGGAGGGAACATGAGAAGTGGTGGTGAGGAGGAAAAAAAAAGTGAGGAAAGAGTAAAAAAGGAAAGAAAAAAGAAATAGAGTTCAGAGTCAGTACTTGGTGGAGAGGCAACAGGAGGGCGAGCACTCAAGAAGTGTGCAGTACGGCGAGAGTGCACAGGAGAGCGTGCACGTGTGAAAGCCCCATGCAGTACGGGAGGAGGTCGTCTATTTCCTGTGTTCCCTCAACCTCACTCGCCTCAAAGTTAGTTCAGGATCAAAATAAAACTAACTCCAGGTTGTTGATTTGTAAAGCAGTACTGATGTGTCAAAGTATATGTTATTGAATCTTCAAATTCTATATAATATGTAATGTTTTCAGGTTTTCTCTAGATTAGTGGAGGTGTTCTGATGATTTCTTTATTATTGAGTAAAAACTCTACATTTTTGTCCCATTTTGATAAAAAAATATTTAGAAGCAAAAGCTCCTTAATGACGTACAAACAGTTCCATTTTTGGAATGATTACAAAACCCAGCAAAACTGAATTTTGTATTGATTCAGGTCGTCTTTGTCTAATATCACAGTATGTTTGATGATCTGAAACAATTAAGTGTGACAAATATGCAAAAATTTACAAAATGGAGGAGGCAAATATCTATTCACTACACTAAATGTGCCGACTGTGATAAATTCATTTAAAGTTCAGAAAAATAAAATCGCTGACCTAACAGAAGGGATGAATTCCATTTATGAAAACACTATGACTGTATGTGTATGTGACATGTGTATGTGTTCACTGTGTGTGTGTACCTGATTTTTGGTCTGCGGCGCTTTCTCTCGGTTACTTGTTTGAAGTGGAGTCTCACTAGCCACTGGACCGATAGGTGTGGGCTAAAACACACAGGAAGTCAGGTCAGAAAAATTAAATGCACGGCTGAGTAGGTGATGTTTCCAATCTCTATATCTTCACAGACTCATTAGAGGCAAAACAATGGAATAAGACAGCTTTTTTTTTTGGAGGTGGTGACTTTTAAGACAGCTGTATTAGTCTTTTTAACACCTTTTCCCTCATATATTGGCTCATAGCTTATGATTCAGTAGGTGTCATCGCTGTCTTCACACATCAAACCTCACATCATACAAGTCACGGTATTAGATCACACTGTGGCTGTGAAAGTCTGCAGGCACATATACAGAATAGATGGGAAGTAACTTTTACAGGTACATTTTACACTTAGTAGTTTTCCCAGCTAAATCCTATGATTTGTGAGTCTAAAAGAAACGTGGATTTAGAGAATGTCGTTAAAAAGGGCTGAAAGTGTCTGCATAGAAAGCCCTCTTGTAATTGAGGATTTGACAGTGGGACAGCCCTAAGTCCTCAGGGATTTAAGAGGAAATTGCTTCAACAACAAGTCTGTGGGTGTGAAGAATGCGATTGGGCAAATACACGTTATATTTTATGACTGTGACATCTGGCTGTAGTCCTAATAATATAATTTTCTGCTTATTTGCTTACACAATAACAGTAGTATGATGATGAACTACTAGCAATGACCCTGACATAAATCCAGCATTCATTTTAGCTCAGGTTGCTTCCTGTTTTTGTGTAACATACACCTGCTCCACACTAACCAGTGGCTTTCCAGTCCAATCATACTGGTAGTCAAAGATGTATCCGTTCCTGTCAAAGAGGTCTGTGAAGAGTTTCCTTAGATAGTCGTAGTCAGGCTTCTCAAAGAAGTCCAGCCGGCGTACATATCGCAGGTAGGTGGCCATCTCTTCTGTTACGTACACACAGGCGCACACACGCACACACACAAGTTCACAGATTCATACACAGAGACGAACACAAAAATAGATCAACATATGCTAGTAATGCTCAATATTATAGTGCACCAGTAGACCAGCTGTTTAAGTGATTAATGAAAATAAATATTCGACTAATATTCCTGTTTACATGCTGTCACATAATCTGAAGAATGAATACAAACATGGCTGGAGTCACTGTGCGTTTTGAGTTTTACTGTGTCAAGATAGGTTGATTTTTATGTGCAGACAAAGCCTGCCTCCTTAATTCCATCAATCATCTTTAAATATACAAAAGCTGATGACATGATGTTAAAACAGAGGAGTGTTGCTCCTTCTGACACAAAATGCAGGCTTTTTTTTGAGCATGTAACTCTATTGCAGCCTGTTGGCTACTTGGAGTACTGTGCACAGGGAAAAATATAAATAAGTCAGAGGAGTGCTCCTAAAATATGAATAATATCAGTATATCCCATGTCTTTATCAGAAAATACTTCATAATAAGTTCCAACTTGGATTTGTAAATGGAACATATTATTTAGATGACGTGTTTCAAATGTGTAAGTAAAATAATGTATTGTGCTTCTGAAGTGAGTGTGTGTGCAAACAAACCTGGGAAACTATCACAAAGAACCTCTATTGGTGTGTCCCTCTTTGTGTCTCCTATCTTCTGATAACGTTCTTTCAGAGTGTCAGCCTGACGAGGAGAGCAACACAAAGGAAAGTTATCGCAGATGGACGTGGCGGGCCTTCACTCACAGGATACTTGTAAAAGGAAGGAAGTAAAAACATAGATGTCCTGACTGATGAACACACTCACCTTGAGCCCCTGCCAAGGTAGGCTGCCCCTCAGGAAGTACATGAACATGTGGCCTAGAGCTTCCAAGTCATCCCGCCTGCTTTGCTCTGAAAAGAAATTTGAGTTTACAGGGATGAACGGGATTACTGGTGTTAAATTCAACATCTAAGACAAAGCACGTAAATGCCGTGCTTCGAAACTCTGGTGTCACTTAAACTGGGCAAAACCACCACCACGGTCCGCCCATTCAAGACCACAGATTTTTGATGAGACAAAACTGTTTTACTATGTCAGCTAAAAATTGTAGTGGTGTGAACCAGCTCAACTCTTCTCAAAACAAGTCAACAGATGACATTGTGAGAGGCTGGTTTTAGATTATTGTACTATATTGTATGTATTTTTCTCTAGAGGTCACCTGTTACTATGAAGCACAACATTATTATCACCTGTTCCCTGATAAAAACAGTCGACAGTCTGTGTTTTCTGTTTATTAGAGGCTACACTAACTCCACTAAAGAACAGAAATACTGGGGAAATACAGGAAGAAATTGTCAGCCCTTTAGATTTTTATGTTTTGGCCCTTTAATCGATACCAGAAACGTATCTGTAGTAAATGACTATCACTGAATGCATTCATGTGTAAGATGTTACCAATTAAAGCCAGCAACAAAATGAACCTTAAAGGGTGGCCATTACAAGTTTTATTTTTTATTTATTTAAACTTCATTCACCTAGGAAAAAATGACTCATTGATATTAAAAATCTCTTCTGTAAGTGTGTCCTGGCCAAGACAGTAGCAGCAGAGGGTTGCAGAAGAACATCAATGGAAATATAGAATGCTGTTGCCATTGAAACAATCTCCATCTCGTCACATTGGTTTGAAAATTTTGAGATGACAGATTTCTGAGTGTTACAAGCTGCAACTTGTCTCACCACCAATCATTAATCTCAACAGTTCACAGATATCACTTGTAGAAATACATACACATTCCATATATCTGTGTAACCAGGATGTCAGCTAAAAGCTCAACAAAACCAATTTTTGGGGAAAACCGAACACTATTCAAACAACAAACATTTAAATGGGCAAATACTGAACTACAAGTCCAAGACCAGTATATGTGATGAATAATTTCAATTTTTAACTGGTAAATAATACTTCAAGGGTGGAGTTTGACAGCAACAAGCAAGCAAGTTATTCTTTTAGGTGTCATGTAAATGCTTTAAAATGAGGGCATGGTCCGGGGTCTCACTCACCTTTCCCCAGATGTGTATTGATGCTCATATATCTGGCAGTTCCAGTCAGGCTTTTGTGTTCTCTGTATGGGATGTGTTTCTTTGTCTCTGGATCTATGTATTCCTTTGCCAGGCCAAAGTCTATGATGTGGATGGTGTGTTGCCGTTTGGACCCTGGCCGACCCACGAGGAAGTTCTCAGGCTTGACGTCTCGATAGATCAGACTCCTGGTATGGACAAACTCCATCCGAGTGATCTGTGGGAGAGAAATGTTGATATATTAACAGAAATGATTTTTGAAAAAGGAGCCATGCACAGAAGTGTTAATATGAAGTCGAAATAACCCATCTATTTTTGTGTTTAATTACCAGCTGTATGGCTATCATGAGTACAGTCTTTAGAGAGAAGGTCCTGTCGCAGAGGTCAAACAGATCTTCTAGGCTCGGTCCCAGTAGCTCCAGGACCATAGCGTTGTATTTGCCACATGGCCCAAAATAAAACACCTGGGGTACTCCCTCTGCATTGCCAGATAAAAAAGCACATATGCATGTATGGATTAACACAACGCACAGATCAGTCTTCACTGTGTTCATCATCACACACTGAATGTGATTTGTGTATAGCAAGCATATCCAAATGACTACATTATGTTGTAGGTGCTTGGATTCCAAAAAATCCAGTGATAATCATTGTAACAGCACAAAAGATGACTTAATTTTCAATCTCAGCCCATTTTGTTTCCAATTGCTCTTATTTAAATTACTCTGATCTTGTTTTATTTAATAGCTTCTATTCTTTTTATGTTGTCAGTTATCAGCTATATTGTCAACAGTATTTCTAGATCAATATGAAATAAGATTAAATAAAGGCTGAATAAAGATGTAAACAGTAATCCATAGGTTACCACACAACAAATTAAACAGACTGAGTCTCTACACTCAGCAAAGGTTGTAATATTGTTAAACTGGTTCATTAATAATAAAAAAGGGGCAACACTAACCCTAACCCTTTTTTATATGTTTATGTTACCACTATATGTTTTTAATGTGATTTTGGCTTCTAAATATTAAGACTTGCTATTTTGGGATTTGTTTTTTTTTGTTGAATTGCACTTCGCTGTTGACACACCAAAGTAATACAATATGTAACCAAACTTATGAGGCACTTTATTTACACAATTATCATAAATTGCTTTATAAATGCAGACGCTTATAAAAAACACAATCAATGTTTCTCACCTGAACTCCCCAGCTGTTTGTAAAAGCGATATTCTAGGTGAAGCTGTGGTGCCCGTGACTTGATTGGCTCCTGAAAAAAAAAAAGAAATTATGCTTAAAAAAAAACTAACTCTGACAGTGTTCATTAACTCATAATACTGAGAGACCATGAGGACAGTACATAGGCTGTTACAGAGATAAATAGACACTTTATTCTTCCCCTCAGGGAAATTCAGGTGCCTAGTAGAGATGACAAAAAATAAATAGATAATGCAGAATGTACAGGATGAAAAACACAATTAGGTAGAAGTGTTTGTTATGAAACACATTATAATGGTAAATTTGTAAAGTTCATGAAGACTAGTGACCATATAAAGCAACAACCATTCTACTCTACAATGGGTGACAATGCTTACCTTAAAGCAAGTTTTATTAAGTGTGCTAAGAGTTTAATCAATACAGGTACACATATTACAGTTCCTGGATCTTTTGGCACAAATTTAATGTTCAGTTTACTTGGTTTGATGCTTCTTGCCTGCTACAAATTCTCATTATTCTATTGGCCTTTAAATATTCACCATAACAAATTTATTTATATGCTGTCAAATTTAAAGTTACTAGTGGATCATACTGAAATTAGCGATTAAAATAAACAAAATGAAACAATTAAAATGAAAAGTAAAAACTTAACTAGGTTATCTTCAGTGAAGTTGCCCAATGATTTAATTTGCTTTAAAAATTTAGCCTTTTTGGTGCTACCCAGCCAAAGAGAGGGACTTCTTACCAGTTTAATAGCCACATATTCATTGGTGTACAGGTTCTTTCCCAGACGCAGCTCTCCAAAGTTCCCACAGCCGATCTTTTTTCCGACTCTGAAGTTTGGTCCGACCATCAGAACTCCAGAGTTGGAGCCGGCTCCCCGGCCGCTATGCCCCGATCGACTCCCCGTCTTTCCAGACATCCTCTTACCCTCCTCCGTCTCCCCCTTCCCTCCTCCGCCTCCTCC
>JAPQRQ010000010.1:8253265-8266486 GCA_037367365.1 Apogon talboti
AACATATGAAAGGTCCCCTTTTCCAGATTTACTGCTGTGTGAAGCCTAATAAGCAGAAGAAACACTGAACATCTCACTAAAAAGATAATATGCAATAACTGCTTAGAAAAAAAAAACCTTCTCAGAACATTTCCTGAGAGACCAAGTTTAAACAATAAAAGCCTCATAACAGCACAACCCTGATTGTGCCATTATTGTTAAACATGCGGTGAGCCTTATTTACACTCATTTTTTCCAAAAAACCTTAAAAAATTATATTCGTTATAAAACTCAGGTGGGACAAATCCGAAGCTGTCAAAAATGTCCAGCATAGTGAGTTAGCATAATGCGGATTTGTTTTTCATTCATGAGGGAAATCATCAAAATATCCCAATAATATGGATCAAAAATAATGCAAAAATGCATTAGTTCTTGTCAGATAACAACAAAAAGGCATCACACACAGCCCAAATCCTCAAAAAAACAGAAAACTGGTGGAAAACACTGCATTGTCTAAGAGGCAAGGAAATTGTGATTCGGATAAAGGATTGTGACTCCATCTCCATCTTGATCATGATCCTATGGCCAAAAAAAATTTAAATTGAGAATCATATTAAACAGCTACTTTTTTTGTTGTATTGCACCCATAGGATCAATATCACATCTTTACTCGACTTTAGGAGAAGTCCTAAATATGATCATTAAAACCACGTGACATCTTCAATATATTTAACATAAAAACATCGCAAGTATCAAGTACAGGCTATCATTCAAAAAAGTATAAATACAGCATTACACTGCACTGCATTATCCATTGTAGCTGTAAGTTGCTAATGTTGCATCTTAGCACTTTGTTGGGTTTGTCCACTTTAACCAGCAGGAAGTTGTGGAAAATAGTTTGCTGCCAGTGTGAAATCCTACCAAAAGAATCCAGAACTTTACTTCAGATTACCAAACTTTGACAACAAAAATTACAACAGACACAGAGTAAATTTAGTCTGAGCAAAGGATTCTGAAAGCATGGTGTTTGTTGATTGGACAGTTGAAACTGTGGAGAACATATTAGAAACTGGCTAAAATTTCCTATGTGGTTTTAATATTGTAGAACATTTTATGTCTGTCATAGGTGACTTTTATCATATAATACATAGTCAAAGCAATTAGAGATGCTATTTTTTTACTTCCTGCATCATGTTTGTAACCTAAGTGCACTGCGTTATTGAAAGCACTGTCCTTCAGATATTGTAGATCCAGGAACTTATTATGACAAGCTATATATATATATATATTAACTAGATCAATAATTCAATATTTGATCAATAAAAGTGCTGAATGCTACCTTGTATGGCTTTGGGTTACACCTGAGTTTTTACTTGTGAAGAAAAAAAAATGGTTGTATGTCTACTTTCAGCCAAAATACATAGAAATATTATTTTTAGATCTATATCACACAGCACTGCATTTATTCGAAGTACTTTCAGGTAATAGTACAATGTTGTTGACTTCAATTTTGGGAAAATACGATAGTTTCAGCTGTATCAACAGGGCCTTGTCTCACCACCCACACTCCAGTGATGAACAAACACAGGTAGCGTTACCACCACTTACTCATTCCGCGACATTACTGTGAAGACTGGCGAATACGTAAATGCCAAGTTATGAAACTGTAAACCGCATCTTTAGTCGCAGTTGTCACTTTTAAAATCCAGACACACAGCTGCATGATCAAATGAACTACAGTTTGCTAACGGGGCTAACGTTAGCTGATACGCCTGCAAAAGATTTTAGCATCAGGGGATAGTGCCTCTTAAATCTGATGCGACTGAAATCGTTACCCGAGAATAGCTGATCAAACTATTTAGGTAAAACATAAAAATATGGCTCATTATGGCACAAACTATTCAGTGAATCACCTAACGCAGGAAGTTAGGTTTAGGCCGTGGTAGTTTCTATTAGTGTTTGGCCTCAGTGTTAGCTCGACAATGTTAGCTGCACTGTAACAATTTTGAAGTAGTCAAGTAAGATAAACATGAAGTAGCGAAATAATATGGGTACAAAACTCAACCACAAACATGCAACAATAAATAAGACATCAAATAAATTGTATTCACACTTGCTGCCCACTTTATAGTTGCTGGCGTTAACTAGCCGCTAATAGTAGCTAACATGTTAGCCAGAAAGCTAACTAGCCAATGTTGGCTAACGTTGAATTTCTGCCCATACAGAGTCATTCATAAACACTGCTATCTATCTAGTTCAACGAAACACGTTTACGTAAAGTTCTAATACGAACTTACATACCTAAACAAAGACTCTTTGTGTCGCTATTTTCTAGCTTGGGATAAAGTGTTGTCGTTTTCTTCGTCTCGTTTTCCTGCTCATGTCTTTTTCTGTAGATGTTTGGCTAACCAGCTGAAAAGCCTCGCCAGAAACATTTACGCTATCTGCGTACATGTGGATAAGCATAGCGCAATGAACGGAAGACCCAGACGTAAACTGTTTGAAGAATATGAAGCGAAAATCTGTGCGTGAGAGGAGCAACGTAACGCACACTTTGATTTGAGGAGAAAAGTTTATTTTACTTGAACCATAACTTCATAGAAAGAATATGTACATGCCCGTGTTTGTCTTATTTAGTGTACTTTTAATTGAGTGTATTTTTAAGATTTCAGATTTAGAATCTTTTGCTGATTTAAGTGTATAATTACAAAAAATATTGTCACAAAATGTAAGGAGAGATGGACGAAACAGTCGTTTCCTTTAGTTAAGTAAAAATGCTATACTGTGAAAATACTCCATTACAACTAAAGGTCCCACATTGAAAAGCATAGCCTACTTAGAGTAAAAGGACCAGCCAAATCAGCCACTTGAAGTATGAAAAGTAGAAATAGTCATAAATTGGTCCCTGTCAGTGTTTTAATGTGTATGTTACAGATTACTGCTGTGCAGATTTCAGGTTCTCATTGCGATACATTACATACCAAAATAAAGACATTTAACTTGAGAGGGAGGAGAATTTTCACTCAGTCCATAAAGTAAAATCATAATTGTTCATCACAGACTTTGAAAATCAACACTCCATCACTGCAATTCAATGAGATCAGAAAGTATCATTTCACAGGTGCGGATAATATATTTTTTGATGCTATATCACCTGACATTGTCATATGAAAATAGTCAAAAAGTCTTTCAAAATTTACTGTCCTTGTCTGGCCCATTTCTCATACAGCTAGTGCTGATTATCTGTGGAACAGGGTAGATAAAAACATACGAGTTCCTGTCACTGTACTGAGACCATACTGGTGTGTTCAGCGGATGTGGGTATTTTTCTGTATCATTTATTCAAGTCAATACCTGTAATGCTGTGGTCAGTTTTATCAGCAAAGACATTCTGCTACAGTTATCACTGAGTTCATCAGCTCAGAAATGCAGAGGTGAACATCCTGTCTGGGGCTTAGGTCAGCAGCTTCTGTCACATCAGGCAGATCCTCCGTTTCTGTGTGAACTAAAGTCTGTCTACTGTAGCACTGAAACAAGAGACATCCTGAGCGTGACAGTCAGGTAGGAGAAACAAGATGGGAAAAGTACAGCGCATGGTGTTTCTGGTGTTAAGTTTATTGATCTCAACTCAAACTGCAGGTGAGATTTGTACAATGTATATATAGAGTTTTTAATGTTATTATGTGTTTATTATTGTGTATTTATTTGGTTTAGTGCAAGGGTGTTACACTCATTCTAGTTTAGGGGCCACATTCAGCCAAATATTATCTCAAGTGGGCCGGACCAGTAAAATAATAACAGTGATAAAAGTAAAATTATATTATGTCTACAAAATGCTTATATCTACAGGGTATCCTTTAGAAAAAAATATGAATCACATTAACAACCATGAACAACCTCAAATTTCTCAAGAAAATCATGTGCAATTTTAACAATATTATTTCTCATCTTATCATTTACATAAGTAGATTACAATTTACCGATTGCAGTGAATCCACAAATACACAAAACATTTGGTAATAGGCAGAATACTGTTAAAATTGCACTTTCTTCTCTTAAGTTATTTTATGTTGTTCATATTTGTTCAGGTTATTCACATTTTTTGCAAAAGGATAATGTGTAAATATAAACATTTTCATCTGGTTTTACTTTTTTTTACACTAAAACAAAAAGAAAAATTTGGAGTTGTCATTATTTCTAGATTATTATGATAGTATTTTACTGGTCCAACCCACTTAAAATCAAATTGGTCTGTATGTGGCACATAAACTAAAATGATTTTAACACCATTGATTGTTAATATTTTCAGTGAAATTAATGAATTTCACAAATTCATCCCATGGCCAGATTAGACTCTTTGCTAGTGTTTTTTTCCCAATTTTCTGCAGGTGGTTGTAGTGAAACTTCAGTGACTTTGGGAGGAGATCATATGCGCCTTCTGGCAGGAGAAAGCTTCCACCTGAGCTGTGAATTCACGTGTTTAGGATCCCAACATGTTGCACAGCTGCGGAGAAAAAAAAATTTAAATGAGGTATTTGGCTCTTTTTTTAATTTCCTATGTACATGTGTTATAGATTGAAAGATTTAATGAAAAGTAATGGATATAATGAAAACCTAACAGTACTATATTTAAAAAGTTCTGAAGTGGTTTAAGAGATTTATGCAGGAAAAAAAGCTGGAAAATGATTGGTATATGATGATTTTATAGCGGTGTTTTGTGCATGTACATTTTGGCTCCTGGATCTTCAGAAGGTTGTAGATTAGAGGGATCCAAAAGGGTTAAATATAATGCAGACTGACAGATACACCCTCTAACCTTAACTGTTTTTTTTTTCCCATAGATCGGTGATGTCCTGGTCAGAGTGACTTCTCTTCAGCCCAATGTGACTCTAGGTCTACATATTAGCTCAGCTACGAAGGCAGACACTGGTTATTATTCCTGCAGGACTGATCCAGCCAACGCAATCAGCCGTGATGTTTTGATTCAGATAACTGGTAACGTACAGATCAACCCAACACAAACTGAGACGGCGGAGCATGTAATTAAATGATTATTGTAAGGTGTCTGCTCTATGGTTCAGATCTTCTACTTAAACTTTTAAAGACCTAGAACTATTTTTGTGGTGACTTCCAAATGAATTATTCTCTATACATATAACTGTTCCAGTGATTTATCTCCATATATATATTTTCTTCTGCATTTTTCAGGAAAAATCAGAGATAAATGAATACACAGCAATAATAATTAATCAATAAATTAGTAAAATCTTATCAATAATGGGTTAAAATATTAATTAAACTACCATTTAGAGAACACACAGAGTACACATAATAATAAAAGAAAACAAAATAAGTGAAAAATATCCCCTAAAAACCTAGAACTGTTTTTATGCTGACTTGCAAATAGATTATTCTCTACATTTAACCATTCCTGAGTGATTTAGCACCATTTATTATAATAGTATCTTGTGTATTTTTAGAGAGAACTGAGGAATAAGTGACATTTTCAATTAAATATATCATTAACTGAACAAAAAACAAGCAATTACAACCACTATTATTTGTCAAATTTCATGGGTTTTATTGGTGAATCAATGTTTTACAAAATGATAGCATTTCCATGTTCCCTAAAGAGCCTGTGAACGTCCAAATGGGTCATATGATGACAAAAAGCTGAGAAATGAGACAGCATTTCCTTTGGTGTTATATCATATGATTAATTATCTTGCAAAAATATACATAATATACACAGAAAATGGTTTAAGAAAAAATAGAGCAATAATTATATCACAATTTGTACAAGACAAGCCACATACAGTATTACAAATATATACAGAAATACAAAATATATATATAGAAAGAAAGAAGTGATATAAAAAGTTAAGGAGTCGACCTAATACTAGTGGAAAACTGGATTTCACAGCTGTCATAAATACTCTTGTACTACTGGGCCAAAGAACAAATAATTCTCTTCATTGTTGATAAGTTAAAGTTTCACCCTGACGCCTCATGAGACTACCGGTAGATGTCAGAAAGATTTGTACATATACAAAACTGTATGAAAGATCAAATAAATATGTCTCCAGAAAAGAACAAGAACACAATCACCAAAATTGCTAAATATCAAAATTGTCATTCAAGCCTTCAGAAGCTAAAGTGGCCAGTGTGAGGATTGAAAACTGTTTTTCTTTAGTAGAATGTGATTATATTTCTCCCTCTGAATGGTTGTTTGTCTCACTACACACATATCTCAACGTACCAAAACTGTCTTTCAGTTGCAAAATGTGCAGACACTGAGATGTAATCTTCTTCCTGAATACGCTGGGATGTTCAGCAGTTCTAGTCTTTGATGTATTGTAACTATGTTTATATCTAGGTCACTCTTGGTAAAAAGATTTTTAGTTTAAATGAGAACAAAGTATGTATATATATCCTCTTACTGTAAAAAAAAAAACAAAAAAAAACTGGAGGATTCTGTTGGGTTCTGTAAATTGGCTTGAGAGTCTGGTTTCAACCAGCTCTGTATGTCAAGTGTCATGAGGTAACTTTTGTTATGATTTGGCACTATATAAATAACATTTAATTGAAAAATATTTGATTGATTGATCTATTTACAATTATATTTTTAAAAAAATGTTGCAGATAGGCAGATGCTAAATCAAGAGGAGATTGTTTGAATATACTGTAGCACATACAATATCTATGATGCAAATTAGTGACATGAGGCATAATTGGTATAATAGTGTAAGGTTGGTTTGTGTGTGCATGTGAAGTTTCTATAGGAAATCAAATGTTTAGATTAGATAAAGGAATGTTGTTTAATGTATACGAGGACTTCCAGCTGTTTGGACTAGTCGGGGAACAAGGCTACTTTGGCTTCATACTCACATGATATAAAGGAGAGACAATGACCAAATTTCTGAGATCTTTGTGTATGCATGCAGCGGACGGTCTCCCAGATCTGACTTAATAAATGCATCAATGGAAGATTAAGAAAGTATCAGTGTCCTTTATTCAGTATCAGCTGAAATCAACCTATCAAATAGTAATTAATCACATTTTCTAATCTCAGGTATGTAGATTATTTTATTGAAGTAAGTAAGATTTATATATACACATACAGTATATACAGTATATCACCTTTCACAGACAATGGTCACAAAGTGCTTCACAATAAAACTACATCAGATGAATAAATAATAAAATAATAGAAGCATAAAAAACAGTTAAATACATAATAAAATAGAGAGAAACAGTAAAAAACATAAAAGCATATTAGTTGTACAGCCCTTGTTTAATTAAATGGTTGCTGAAATAAAAGTCTTCAGTTGTTTTCTAAATGTTATTGATGCTGCTATTGATCAGTTCCTCCCAGAACAAAATTGTTCCAAAAATCTGTTACTAAAACAGGGCTTTGAAACTGATCTATGAACATCAAGGGTCACATTTAACCAGGAAACTTATATACATCGAGTGTATTGAGCACCTCATGATGAAAACAGAGGAATATTGAGGCGAATTATTGACAGTAGTCCAGAGGATATAACATGGTAACACTGAATATAAAGTAGTTACTCTTATTTTTTTTTTAGATAAGGCAGCAATATGTAAATGGGTCACACACAGTACTACACAAGTGGACAGCACCCCACAGCAGCTCAGTACAGCAGGTAAGATGAAATAAAGCAGAAAAAATTATCACGTAAATATGTTTAATTCAAGTTAATTTGTTAAAAAAAATCTTTAGCCTGTTTTATTCAGTAAATGTTGCTTTTATTTAGGGGATTTGGTGGTCTAATTGAAGAAACTGAATATAATTTACAATTTACAATACACTGTTTTCAGACACGTTCCTCTTTTTATTCCTCTTTATACACATCAGTAATCCCCTTTGACCAGGTACAATGATTCCATACTGAGTCCCAGTTACACTTTATCTATCAAGAATAAATCACATAGTCACAATCATTTATGAGAAGAGATAAACATATTTTATTCCAACCAGCAGAGAAACTGTTGGTTGATGTGCTTTTGAGCAAGGCATTTAAGTGCATGGTGTGTTCCTGTGTGTTCAGCGAGTGATGGGTTAAATGCAGAGGGTCAATTTTAATGTGTGTTCCATGTCACAGTATATACTGACAAATAAAGATTGACCTGGAAAAAAAAATTAAAAAAAAAAAAAACGAAAAAGCAAGACAGAATGAGTTTATGTCTGAATATGTAACATGATGCCATGAATAAGTAAATAATTCATTACACTAATCACCTACAGGTTACAGTTAAACATCAACATAACACTGATTATAAACTCTGTATTCTTGTTTTTCTTCTAGTTATTTCACCAGTATTTAATCTGACCACACCCA
Organism: Apogon talboti; assembly: GCA_037367365.1. Lineage (NCBI taxonomy): Eukaryota > Metazoa > Chordata > Actinopteri > Kurtiformes > Apogonidae > Apogon > Apogon talboti. The sequence goes on from JAPQRQ010000010.1 coordinate 8,261,611, forward strand.
ACATGGCACGAGTTGACAGTAATCAACATCAGCCCAGTACAGCAGGTAAGATTCACAGTAATAAGAGCAAACAAAACACATTTTTATAGATATTTAATGTGGATAAAGCGGATTTACTATAGTTTGATATATAATATTTAAGCAAATAAACATACTGATATTGATAAAACGTTCATTATTTTAGGGTTAATTTTCTAAATGTCTGTCGAAATTTGCAACAAATGTGCATGCAGTCAGTTAATAAATATGTAAAGACAAACCAAAGGGGAAATATTGCGTGAGATGGGACTGTTATTCACAGGAAATAGCCACAGAATAGAGGTTTTTTTTTTTAACCTCAAGTTCTGGTTTTGCTAGTTTGTTTCATTAAAGTGAAAATGTCATCGTGGACAATAAAAAGTCAAATGTTATCTTACTTCTCCTTATTTAGAATCTATATATTGACAGTTTTTAATCGTCAGCATCTTTAGCTGTCTTTTACTTTTTAAGCTGTTTCTATATCTACTTCCTCCACACCTTTCTCTATCCATCTCTGTGCATTTTCTAGATTTTTATGTAACTTGCAGTCTCCTCTGCCTTTGTCTGTGTGTACATATGCAGGCCTGCTGGGTCAGATGTGGTTCTGGTTGCTGCTGGGAAAAGCTTCCATCCTCCTCCTCAGTTTGGCTTCTCAGGCTCTAAAACACAAGAGCAGATCAGAGAGGAGATGAAGAGGATTCACATCCTTCCTCAATACTAGTGCACCTTTCATTCATGCAACTGAGATGTTTCCATGTCTGTGTTCATCAAGTCTGTGTGTTCTTATATTGGCAAATTGTATGTACAACACAAAAGAAATGAACAACTTTCACTGTTTTTCTTTGTTTTAATTAATCACCTTTTTTTTGTATTACACCTACTATTAAAATCCTAACAAAAGCACATCTTACAGGCTGTATTTTAATATAATGTTCATGTGTTACAATGCAATTGAAATGGAAAAAAAGGCAATAAAACAGTAATGGAATTTCTACACTATTATGTTAAAAAGTTATGCAAATAATAGTTAGAAAAACATTACCTATGTGAATGATTAGGAGTTAGGAAGATGATAATAAGAGGTAAATAGAAAAGGGTGTATGCCATCTAGTGGAAATACCATGGTTTTCTTCTTATCCATATGTTAAGTACAGAAAAATGATCAATTCCCAGGCAAAAGGATAGACTGACACCTATATGTAATAAAATACATGTATTATTATTTAATGGAAGAGAGCTAGAGCTAATATAGTATATTAAAAATAATATACATTTTTTAAAATGTCTCTCTTCTAAATATTGTACATGGTGGCATCATGAAAATGAAAACGTGACATTTAAAGGGTTAACATCTTTTTTTAAAATAGATGTAGATTTGATATTAATATTTAGATAACATGTAGGTGAAAAAATTATCAATGAAAGAATTATAATATTAATATATTATAGTTTTTTTATAGCTTTCTTTAAAACAAACATTTTGTTGCAAGTGTTGCTACTTGAACCAGCCCTGAGACTTAATTGACCAGTAGATGGCAGCAAAACGCTAGTTCAACGTCAAATCTGTCTTTTTTAAATCAACGAAGAAGAAGCGAATCCAACATGGCGGCGTCCTGTGGAAGCAGTTAGTTTGACAGGAGATGACTTAGGTCACAGAACTGTCTTTTAATTCATATATTAATAAAAAGCGGACCAGGAGGAGACATGTTTCCAGAGGCCGCTCGGAGCGTAAGGGCTGCGGCTCCTCTCTTTTCTCAGACCGTGTTTTGTGGGGATCTGAGGCTGTTGTCGGTGACACATGGAGGCTCCGGCCGCCTGCAGGCCCACAGACACTTCAGCATCAGCCGGCGAACCGCAGCCAAGATCCAGCCTCCTCCCAGACCCAGGGAGCGGGTGGAGATTCCCGGACTAGAGATGGTCACATATGCGGAGAGGATGCACTATGTGCCGGGGCTGTCCAAGCCTGTTAACCCGCAGTGGGAGAGGGACTACAAGGACCCGAGATACTACAAGTCACCCCCGGTTCATGAGATGGTCCTGAATAAAGAGAAACCGTGTTATGTGTTTCACCAGAGGACCAACGCACTGGAAGGTAAAATAACACCTGATCTGATCAAGTGATCAGATATTATATTTTACTTCACTACATCTCACAGAAAGTGTGCAAATAAACTTTTAAATAGTCTTTCAATAATTTTTAGTATTTTTATACTTTTATAGTTTATTTATATATTTATTTATTGTATTTTATCTTCTATTGCACCATGGGGGAGAGGGTCCTGCAAAATTTTATTGTAACAAGTGCGCAATGACAATAAAGGATATTCTATTCTAGAAAATAAGAATGATGAGAAGAATTAACGTGTTACTAAAACCAAAAACTAGCTGTATGATCATCCTCTAAATCTCTCCTGCTTTACACCCAACCTGATGAACTCACCATGCAAAACCTTGTATCAGTTACATCCTTCTCTCTCTTTCAGGTATGACCCAGGCTCTGTGGTTGACCAAAACACAGCTGATGTCGGGTCTGCCTCCTCAGCTTCTTTCGCCGGCCCAGAATCCTGCCAATCAGATCCCAGATCAGGATGAGCGTGTGCAGAATGCCATCAAACATGCACGTTTCTGGGACACGACAGAACAGCGGCCGTGCAAGGAGAGATACAGGTGTGATGACAGAAACACAAATGAAGATTAAACAATTAAAGAAGACGTTTTAAGAGCTTTTTAGGAAGAAAGAGACATTTTTATTGCAGCTGGAAAACAAATACAAGCTTAAATATGAAAGCATCATTGTTAGACCACTGACAGTTTTTAGAATATGCAGTGTTTTGATGTGTTGGATATAGGGGAGTCAAGAAAGAAGGTATTTCTCCAAAGATGCATTAATAAGAGCATACATTTATATTTTTTTGCATTAAAAAGTGGTGTAATTAATCTGCTGAATGCATCAAGCACAAAGTGATGTACTGTGGCACATGTTCATGTCACCACCAAGCATAAGGCTCTACAGTGGAAAACTACGCCTTTCCTTCTCACTGTTTTTATTTCTGTTCTATAGTAAGATTCTGCTGCACAACCTGCTCCATCTGTGTGCAACCCTGCAGCCCAGTCACCCAGCCGTCGGACGGAGGGTTTTTACAGAGAAATACTCACTGGCAGCAACATGGAAAAGAGGTATTATGAGCCACTTTCTGAAACTAAATCATGTTATATTTTACTTGTGGTATCTTTATTCACACTGGAACGTCACATAGCTGTACAAAAAAACCAAGAAAAATAAGCAGTAAATGCAAATTCAGGACTAAGGCTTGCAGTGTAAGTGTCAAATATCGTCTTAAGTCGAATGAGAGTCTCTGAGCCTCATATTGCCTTCAAATACCTGTTCATTAGGGTCATTTCAATCTTTATTTAGTATTTATTTAGATCATATATGTGCTCTTTGTTTGCAGTACAACCAGACAAATGAACCTGCAAGAAACAGAAATAGTCGCACATAACATAATGCAACTCCGAGAAGAAAAACATAAAAAAATAATATAGGAAGACAGAAGAGGATTTAAATCTTTAAACCAGGAATGTCAAATTAATTTTAGTTCAGGGGCTGCAAACAAGTTGTTCAGATTTTTTGTGAAAGGATAGTTTGTAGATGTACACATTTTCATGTAATCTCACTTTTTTACATTCAAAGAGAAAAATTTGGACATGTCATTATTTTTAGGTTATTATGATAGTATTTTACTGGTCGGACTCACTTGGTATCGGAATGGGCTGTCTGCTGCCCCTTCAAGGATTTTTAAACTCTTCACTGTTAATATTTTCGATGTAAATTTTCCATTTCAAAAATTCATCCCACGGGCCGGATTGGACCCTTTGTCGGGCCGTTTTTTTGTCCGCAGACCATATGTTTGACACCCTGGTTTAAACCACCCATTCATCTATCTGTTTGGGATCTTTCGACTGAGAATGAGATGCATCCTGTGGCTTCTTCAGTCCAGTACAGTGAACGACTGAAATTAACCGTTTCATTTATTGTCGTATTTATCAGGTGAGGACCTGTTCCAGATTCGGGGTGTGAACGGTTTACTCCATACCTGCATGGATCCACTCCCAGCAGCCTCTGGCAAACAGGAAATTGCCGACACTGCGGGCCACGTCCTGGAAACCTTCTACCCCATCTCTCCCACCATTGACCTGCAGAAAGTTCAAGTGTACAACGAGGAGATGAACAGCACAGGTGAACACACACAATCCACGGTTTATGAAGCATATAAAGTGAATTCAGTTCTGTTTTGTTTTTATATACAGTCTAAACATCTCCTTCTCTCAATCAGGTTTCAAGGAAGACTACCCCTATCCCCACGCCCATACTCTTTACTTCCACGAAGGGCAGGATCCTGGTTGTAAACTCCAACCAGATCAGCTCAGAGCAAAGATGATTATGTTTGCTTTTGGAAACGCCTTGGCCCGTGCACACTTACTGTATGGGGTAAGAGCACATGCACCGATCAGTCATAACACTCTGACTGCTGACAGGCAAAGCGGTATTAAGTTTGATTATTATCATTACAATGGAACCTGTCAGTGGGTGGGATATATGAGGCAGCAAGGGAACATTTAACCCTCGAAATCAATCATCAATCATTTTTTTTTCGAAAGCGCTTTACAGCAACCAAAGCTGACTAAAGTGCTGTGCAATAAAAGAATAAAGATAAAAGCATCGCAAATAAATAACAATAACAACAATACAGTGCATTCTCCTATTAAAACAAAGTAGTAAATAAAAAAGAAATAATGAATTGAGCTGAGATGTTCAAACCTTTACACTGAACTGCACTTTACACTTCAACGTCTTTGT
>JAPQRQ010000010.1:8275345-8289776 GCA_037367365.1 Apogon talboti
ATGATGCAACAGTTTTTTCAGATGCATTCTGAAAATTTTTTATGGAATGTCATTTGCGGTGGACAGTTGTTTCTTTTGTTTTTTTGTATAAAGCTGTGAATTTCATGTCCTCATACGTGGACAGAGGGTCCTAGGGGGTTAAGTAACACTACAGGTGTATGGCATTGCTTCTATTCTTTCTAGATTATGTGTAACATACTGTATAATATCCCAGGTGGGCATACAGGTAACATGCGAAGACCTGTTCACTGATCGTCACTGGAAGGTCTGCCACGCCTACGCCACCTTCGTCACCCAGCGAACCAGCACGGGAAAGAAGGTGCGAACGCCGGATGTCTTCAGTGATCATTATGAACACATTCAGATGTCATGTGTCGCCATGAGTCTGCATTGTCTGTTTACATTTGACAGGTGATCTTGAAGCCCATTGTACCCCGGACTCAGAAAGAGCAGGTGGAATACAGCGTGGCGGCCGAGAGGCGGAGGGTCCGGATGGTTCACGACGACATCATCCGGGATCTGCTCTCCCATGGATCCATCCAGCAGGGTACGGGTGACTTCGGTCTCAGACATTATGGACCTATATACTTACATTTCAATCCACTTATGTGTTTTAAGAATGTAATCCTGTTTGTGTTACGTTTGCTGTAGTGGTAGTGTGTGTTCTGATTTTGCTGCGGTGAAATCTGTCATTTAGACTCTCATTAGAGCACTGGATTAATATAATAATAATAATAGTAATAATACTTTATTTGTGTAGCACCTTTAAAAACTGAGTTTACAAAGTGCTTTGACAGACAAAGCAGAGCAGGAGGGCACAACAGCAGAAGTCAAAAGACCAACAGAGGGCTAAAGAGGAATACAGAATTGAGCCGAAATTGAATTAAAACAAGACGCAAGCAAAAATGTTAAAACAGAGAAAACAACACAACACAGTAAAAGAGATAAAAGAGATAAGAACAGCAACTAGAAAACATGACAGAAATAAAATAAAATAAATAATACATACTCACCTCACACACACGTGTCTCTCTCTCTATATATATATCTATATATCTATAGATATATAGATATATATATACACACATATACTTACATACATACATATACACACATATATACATACATACATACATATACACACATATATACATATATGTGTGTATATGTATGTATACATACATACATATACACACATACATACACACAAGTATACATACACATATACATGTATATACACATACATACAGTACATAATACACAATATCACATATACATTCAGTTTCTTTAAATGTATAGACTAGTACCTGAATGAACACTGACAAGTTTTTTTATGTTGTTTGATGTATGTTTTGTATCTTTATCTGTATTTGTTTGTGTATCAGCTGACAGTTTAACAGTAGAAAATGCAGTTGCAGCAGAGAAGACCAAAGTGGAAAGTGTTGAACTGGTTCTTCCTCCACATGCTAACCATCAGGTAATTTTGGTTTTTCACGTGTCTTCTTATCTGCTTTTTGTCTGTTCATTTTGTCGTTGCTTCATAATATCATAGATGTACAGTTGAGGTTGGATGTTTACATACCTATATGTATTCAAACCCAGTTCTGTTTGACATTTACAAATAATTCCAGGTTTACATAGATAACACTGTTTTCATTAGCTTTTTTTGTCATTATGTTCTAGTAGCAGGTGATATATCATGCTATTAATTGTTGATTTAGATATTTTCGGACGTCCGCCATCTTTACCAGTTCAATGTTTTTTGTCTTGTTTTTCATAAATACAGTATGTTCCTTCCTGAAAGTTCTGAAATTTGATGGCTGCGTGGTCCAGTGTTTGCATTTATGTACTATTATTTGTACAAATGAGCATGTTACCATCAAACATTTAGAAAATCAGCCCAAGAAACACTTTTTATTGGGTTTTCAGTTTACAATATTATCATTCACTGCAGGTAAGACTGAACATAGGCCTGCACATAACAAGTTGCTTCAAGATTATCCTATCTCCAGATTCATCTATGCTAGTCCTCCCATTCTTCCACTATCCCGTCATGCTCTGATGTTATACAAACAGCACTACAGTAGACTACGAACTTGTAGGATTTTTCCGTAGCCACTGTATTTCATGATAAATGAGAAAGAAGACAGAAAAGCAGGAAAAAATGGAAAGGACATTTTTTTTTCTAAAACATTGGATGAGTTCTTAAGCATTTCCCATGATGCAAAGCGAATGGACACTGGCAATGACAATTAGCTAAACTGAAGTTCCCCCAAAAGTGTTTGACTGTAAATTTTGTGTATGTAAACTCTTTGAGAATGTGGTAAAAGAATTCTCTCTATTGTCATTCTGTAATTTTACATTATCAAAATAAAAATAGAGGTAAAAATATATCAAAATGAAATGTTCATAAGTATCAAAAAGTGATATTATTCAAATCGCTGGTTATTTACCAGTTTCTTACAACATGCTGATAAGCTGTTTTTCCTTTTGCACATCTCCGATTACCAGGTGAACACATTTGGAGGACAGATCATGGCTTGGATGGTGAACGTCGCTACGATTGCAGCCAGGTACGATCACACACAAACTGGAGTTAACCCTTTACTTAGAACTATTGGTTGTAGTGACTTGCAAATTATTTTTTTCTCTCTTTATTGTTTGATCCTCTGCGTTGATCAGCGAAATAAGCACTAAAGGACACAATTTAACAAACTGTATTAGTCTACATAAACTAACCGTATTGTCGTATCTGTGTTCTCTGAGAATCACATGATGCTTTAACACCAAACGTTACCTGCAGTATTTCTGTGTTAATACACAAATACATTCATTCCTGCAGGTTCACGGCACAGATAGAGTATGTTAAATATGTCTTTCTGTCCTTATTTCTGTACTCTGCAGTCGTCTGTGTCAGGCTCACCCAACTCTCCGTACTATCGACATGTTCACCTTCAGAGGACCGTCTCAGGTTGGAGACCGTCTGCTGTTCAGGGCCATCGTCAACAACGCCTTCAAAAACAGGTATCTGCCTGTCCGCAGCTGTCACGTCACTAATACAGAAGAATATGTTTTGCGATGAATGCAGTAAAAAAAGCTACGTGTTTTTCGTGCTGCAGTATGGAGGTGGGCGTGCGTGCAGAGGCGTACCAAGAGGAGGGGCCAAACCGACACATAAACTCCGCCTTCTTGAACTTTGAGGTGCTTGACAAGAATGGGAAGCCATGTACGTTGCCACGGATACGCCCTGAACCTGTGGTGAGTCACCTGTCATCAAGTATATATTAATGGTGGTTAAGATGCGATGTCACTTCCTGTTTTCTGGGTCCAGTTTTGTTCATTTGTCTGTATCACTCTGCCGCAGAAGAAATTGTGTCCACAGCACAGAAGTACAAAACATACCATGACATAACACAACAAAACAAAACACAACACAACAAAATGCCAAAACACCAAAATGCCAAAAATATGGTAACATAACGTGTAAGGAGAGAAGATAATTAGACATAGCACAATATAATGTAACATAGTGTAGCATAACAACATACATACATAGCTCTGGTATGACATATAAAAATACAGAATGAGTAATACAAAAATATACTCTATGTTATAAAGCAGACCTCAATAAGAATTGCGATTGAATGAGACATAAACTCCTATCACTGAATCGCTCAGCGCCAACCTCCATAGTTTAACTATATACTGTTAATAATTTCCGAGATGCTATAAGGTGATGGGTTATAGCTTGATATTTAACCTCTACAAATTTTCCAGTCGTGGAATTAGAATGTGTGAAACTGGGTTTGGCTGAACAAAGATCGAGTAATAAACTTACAGGACTGAAACATGTTGCTATATTTGTCTTTTTTAACCTATTTTATCTCACCTTTTAATCTGTGTTATTTTTATTTTACTCTATTTTTAGGTGTAATGTTATTTTTAATGTTTCATCTATTTTTAATCTTCTTTTTCTTTAATTTTATCACAGTTTACACTTGTTCTGTCTTATCATCTTATCAGTCGCCTGTGAAGAACATTGAACTGCTCTTATCTGTATGAAAGCTGCTATATAATAAAGGCAACTTTATAGGTCCAAACAACTGACAAGAATTTTGTAGGTGAAATAACCCCTTCTCTGTCTCTTCCTGTGTCGTCCAGGAAGGGGAGAGGAGATTCCAAGAGGCCATAGCCAGGAAAAAGATCAGACTGGACAGGTGAAGTATCCCTGTACACCTGGGTTGTTCAGTCATGTGATGGATTTTATGGAAAAGAATTCATGTGAAAACTACAAAGTTCCTAAGACATCACAAAATCCCAAATATCTCCTCCTTTGAGCTAAATTTCCTCACATCTTGTTTATTTTTCATCAGATTGGGTTGAAATACTGTATATACTGAATATCTGCAGAACCTTAAGGATGTTCATAGTGTTGCTGAAAATTGTGGTAGTTTTCACCATATTGCAACCACATTTTGATTGTGTGTAGTATTAAATATGGTAAATAAAATTATTATTGTGAAAGTTAAACAGGAGGATTTTTTTTTTGCTTTGCTTAATTCTTTAAGTTTTACACAACTGACAGTATTACATTTATCCTTGAAAGTTCATCTATACATAAAAAATTGCTTCCTCAGCTCATACCAAATATAACACAAGAGTCACAACAAAGAACTTTGACTGTGCAAAATATAGTCTTTTTATTCATTTGACATTAAAAAATCTATATTTAAGTGAACACATGCCATATGATCTGAGGGTTTTTTTTTCAGTATACATTTCTGTTCAGTCCAGTGGAAAAAAAAAAAAAAGATGAGACTGATATGATAAAAATGACCAGGTGAGTGAAGTGTCTTGCCCAAGGACACAACAGCACATGACTAGGACAGAGCGGGATTCGGACCGGCAACCCTTCGATTATTGGACGACCCGCTCTACCTCCTGAGCCACGGCCGCTCAACAGTAATAAACAATAATAGCTGAGCTGTTGATTAATTAACTCTGAGTAAAACCAGAAGCTGATCTGGATCATATTACATAGTTCCAGACTCCTCCATGATTTAGCAAAACCTGAGTCTAACACTCATTTCTGCAGTTTCTCATTGATGTTTTGCATCTAAAGTGTAATTTGTATTAAATTCAGTAGTTGTTTCAGTCTGTTCTATTTTACATCTATATTTTTTCACCTCTCTTTTTGTGATATCTATTTTTTTTTCAGCTTTTCATCATTTCCACTTCATGCACAAATTGAAAATGCAAATCCAAAGCACAGGATGGAAAGACTAATAAGTGCTTTTTGTTACAGAAAATACATCGTTTCCCGGAAACAGACGGAGGGTCCTCTATCTGTACCCTGGGACCCCAGAAACCAGGTGAGGGGAAGGTTCAGGAATAAACCGAGAAACAAAGAGGCAGATTAGGTTTAGTAAAAGGTTAAATAAACGTTAATTAAATAAATAGGAACACAGTTTAACTCCACCTATTTCCATCAGAACTTAGATTATTAATCCACTGTAATATTTTGGTATTATTATACCAAAAAGAAATCACAGTCAGAGCTACTTCTCTTAGTGTTTTTTTTATATGTATCTTCATAGAACTTTGTACGTTTTTTGGGTTTTAATGGATTTTTTATGTTTTGTTTTTTTCAGGTTTATCTGAGCTATAACAACGTTTCAGCTCTGAAGATGTTGGCAGCTCGAAACAACTGGCGCTTGAGTTCAGAAAAAGACAAGGTGAGTGTGTTTCAGATGTTAAATGATGGTTAACAAATGGTGAATGGTTTTATAGTATAATTTTCACCCAAATATTAAAGTAATCTAGTGAATATATCTCTCTGAAACCCATTGGAAAAAAGGTTGACATTTAGAATCAGATAATAGTAAAAAGTACTGAGGATGAAAGAAATGTGTTTTGTTTTCTCTTATATATGGTTGTTTGTTAAATTAAGTTTTATTTTTATTATTTCATGTTTCAGTTTTAATAAGAACATCAGAAGCCAATATGGTATCGAAAGCCAGTTGTTTTTTGAAGAGGTCACTACATTTCTGCAGTGTTACTGAAGTTAAGACCACCATACTGATTATTAGCAACATGCATCAATGCTTTTATTATATTCCCTAGTTGGATACAGTGATTGCCACTGTTTTTAACCTGGAGTCCCTGTGGCCTGTTAGTCATGTGCTTCATTCAGTGGTGATCTGTGAGGACAGAATCAGAATCACTGACCCACATTTACACCCTAGATTTTTATATTTGTTCCATGAAAACATATTAAGTTATTCTCAATAGTCTAGTCTCTTTTTTCACAGCTTTCCTCTTTGTTTGCTTCCAGCAGTGTATGTGTATGTTAGAGCTTTTATCCAATCATATTTCACCATTATTTGTCGCCAGGTAAAAAAAAATCCGCCTTGAGGTTCAGAATCATCAATTCAACCTCTGAAACTTCAAATGAATGGAACCTGTTGCTTTAATGAATCAGATTCCCTGTTGGCCACACGGGGGCGATCTAGCATGTGTAAAGTAACATCATTTTGGACAGTCAGAGAGCATATTAGTCAAAACAAATTCAGCGAGAAAACCACATCTGTATTGACTTGCATTAAATCTATTGGTTTAGATTTAACACCTGTTTTCCCACAGAGGAGAAGAAATGGAATTGGTCGCAGACATACTAAAGAATAAGCACTAGTTTTGGTGAATATAGTGTGTTTTAAATGTTGATAATTGTGTTTGAGTGGATGTACATTATGTAGTTAAAGGAGACCCGCTGAGTTGTGTTCATTGAGGTTCTTGCTTTAGTAATCACATTTATTCTCACTATATGTGATGCAACACACTGTTATATTGCATTTTTGTATATTATTGATGTATAGTATTGATATTAAAAGGCGCACTAAGTCAGGTAGAACACCACTGAAGGCCTAGATGTGACCATTATTACTGGTTTCATCAGTAGGAAGTCCAACATACATTTTTGACAATACAGACAAAAATGAACTGCCAGGATGTAAACCTCCTGTGAGCCGCACTAAAGTGCAAAAAGCAGCACATCCATATTATCGGAGTGTTCTTTTATGGACGTCGAATGTGTTTCTTGTTTCCAGGTTCGTCTTTACACTCTGGAGGAGAAGTCCATGTTGTGTGTCCGAGTGGAATCAGAGGTGGACGTCCCTGCTCACAGAGCCTTTGGTTTTCTGTCTGAGCTAAGAAACAGACCGGTCTGGGACACACATTATAAGTAACAGGACTTTTTTCTACAATGTTCTACTTTATCTGCCAATTAAAGTGTGTCAACTTTTACAGAGGCTTCTACTCCAGTAAAACCAGTCCACATCACTCAGACTTGGAATTCTCAACCTTATTTTTTTAATGTTTCTGAGCTTAATATGAGGCCAACAGTTCATTACTACAATAATCAAATACATTTATTCACAAAACAATTAAACTACGTCTACATTAGTAAAGGCATAAAGGAGATATGTGGAAATAAACACTCTGACAAGTTATTTGGAGCATGAGGATAAGAACCCAGACACTGAGGAGATACAATACCAGGTTTTCTAGATTAAATAAAGCATATATTAGACAATATCATTACCTAATATACATTCAAGATGAACAAAAGATGGCAAACTAAACCTACCCTAAACTGCATCCAAAGCTCGAACACTAAAATAACTCCACAAGACAGGAGTCTAGACCTTCTGCGACTTTTAGTTTAGCCAAAAATGACAATAATACCAGCAAGTGTTTTTTAATTTATTTTTTAATTTAGATTAGACTAAGCGTGAATATATTTTATTGAATTCAGTCTGTGCTCACCATCACAGGTTGCATTTTGTATGAACAATTCTCTGTGTAAACTAATAAAAGGTTTTTCCTCTGTTTTACTCTATTTATCTTAGACATAAAATAGAATAAAATAAAACAAAGAAAATTATTTAAATGCAGATTGTCGAAATAATGTCAGGGCATTATTGTTCTTTTTCTGAGGCTGAATTCGTGTACGACATACATCTTTAATTGCAAAAAACAAGAATTTTGTCCTCATATTTCAGTTTTTTTCTCAATTTTCTCATCCCAGAGAATGTGAGCTGATTCACCGGGTGGATGATGAAGACTTCCTGTACCGGGTGGTGACCCCGTCGGTGCGTCACGGTGCAGTCGGTTCGCCCACCTCAGCCGCTAAGTGGGAAGGGATTCTCCAGGACTTTATCCTGTTGGCTTCTAAGAGGAAACCATGCAGCAGTGGGTCTGTACCATGATTTGGAAATAGAACACAGAAAACACCTGTACAGTACTACACCTACTTTATTTGTACTGATGATATGTATTTCTACTACTTTTTACTTCTGCTCCATTGCACTTTAAAGGGAGACATTGTATTATATTTTTCTGCACTACATTTGCCTGAGCTGTAGTTTCTTTAATGTTGAAGGTTTTACACAGTGAATAATACATTATATGGACAAAAGTATTGGGACATGTTGAATTCAGGCGTTTCTTTTCTAACAGGGGTCTGGGATCCAAACAATAATAACAAATGTCATAATATAGTTTTATATTGTGGTAAATATCATTGCATTGCATTGGTTGGTTTGGTTTAAATTGTTATCTTTGCTTCCAAAATGCCTCCGAGATGGTTTTTACTTAATTTCTCTTGACATTGATTCTTTTATTAATCCATGACAACTAACCAGCTACTTTCTTCACATCTCACTTAGGACAAAAAAAATCTCTCATTAAACTTTAAGGAAATATTGATGTTTATATCTTAAATCAGCATCAATAGGATACCTTATGAGTTGAAGCCACGATTTGACTTTAGTCTAGATAGTTTATATCAAGACATAGTTAAAGCTGCAGGGGAAAAACAGCCAAATTTGATACACCTTTTCTCTGTCTGTCTCCCCTCTCAGTCCAAACCAAAAGAGTATATAATATAGATATAGACAATATAGATAATATAAATGTAGACGAGCCTGATGTTGTCTCAAGTTAAAGTGAAAGGAAATGTTAAAGTGCTTTTATTAGGCCGTACCAACACTAATATGGATATTTTTCCTCGATGTTTTGGCCTGTCATCCCCACATTCACAGTTTTCCAACGTAAAGATTTTTATAAATTGTGGTTTGTGTCTATCCATGTGGACAGAGAAACAAAGAGATTGGAAAATGTTGCTGTCACATCTCATTTTACTCATGTCTGTTATTCCTTTGTGCAATGGACTTTTTGCTCAGTGATGGTAAAAAACTACCAACAGCTGCAGCTTTAATGAATAAAACCAGTGGATTCAAATGTTGTATGTATTGGTACTACTTCAGCAAATGCTCCACATCCTTCATCCACACCTGTCTCTGTCATTGTTTTTCCTCCTCAGAGATCCATATGTCATTGCTCTGCGGTCAGTTTCTCTTCCAACCTACCCCCCAACGGAACAGTTTAACCGAGGAGAGGTTCTGTGTGCTGGGTTTACCATCCTAGAATCCACAAACAACATGTCTCTGGTATAAAAAACACATATTTAAATGCTATATAGGTATATTTCTATTTAATAATGTATATAATGTTAACAGTCCTCTTCTTGTTCCAGATCACATACTATAACCAGGCGTCTCCAGAGGTTCTTCCCTACATCTCCACGGACATCGCGGGCCTGTCCTCATCTTTCTACCACACCTTCTGCTCCTGCAGCCAGTACCTGACCAAGAACAGACTGATGTCCGATTCTGATGAGAAGCACAAACCAAACCAGACCACGAGTGCAGACGTATCCTCGCCTGAGAGTGAAACTGAGAAACTGTCAGCAACACTAAACAGTACTCAGCTGTAGACAGACCGGGGGACGTTGTTATGGTACAGTGGACACAGGTACAGGTGTGGAAAACATTAAGTATAGTGCAATTTTTATTTTTTAAAAGGCGTTTGACTATAAAAGTTTACAATTAAATCAAAGAAATACAGTATAGGAGTATTGAATGTGTTTTATTTTAAAGCCAAGGCTGATTCACTGTTAAATAATGATTTATACATTCAGATCTGCCACTTTTTATGCTTTTTCTAGTTTTGCTTGTAAATCTTAGGAAATGGTCTATATAATTTTAGATTTACCCATGTACAGATAATATATGTGGGATTAAGTCTTAGTACGACACTAACAGTAGTGTTAAGTGATGTGAGATGTGTCAATATTACATTCAAAGTGTAGTTAATATGGTATAACACAAGTCACTTCAACATTTAACTTTCTGCTCCATAGGACTTTGAATAAAATGTTTGGGGTGTTTTTTTATCAGATACTGTATGTTAACTCTCTTGATTCTGTGATAAACTACACTAACACTCAACTATTGCAAGGCCGTACTATGATAAAACTGCAAGACTAAGCATTTAAGATACAGATGAGGGAAAAATTTAAGGGAAATTTCTTAATGGACGGAATGAATCCATCCATACATCATGATAATAGGGTTATTAGGTACTGAAAAAAAAATTGTTAGCTTTTGGATCAGCTTTGCATGTTTTCCTGTAGATCTGATGAAGCTCAACAGGATGGTATTTGCATTTCCATATTTCTACATTTCACAATAACAACAAAATGATTTTATCTTAGCCTCTCCCTTTGGCTGAAACTATATAAAGTAGGAAAAGTATCTCTATAAAAGTCATAAAGATGAGTAGAGGCACTAAAAAGGAAAACAATAAGAGGGTATTTTTATTACCATTTACAACCTGAATATGACAATGCCTTCTCTACAATAAAGTTTTAACTACACACTATAAATCTGACTGAAAGCAGCTCTGGTTTTAGAAAAGAGGCTGTTATTGCACACTTTAGCTCATGTGGTAGAGAATTTCAGAGACTGACATGCATGAAAATAAGTCAAAATTGTAGTGATGTGTTCAGATGTTTTATTCTTTTAGTTAATACTCATTCTGAATTAGGTGACACCTGTCATTACAGTAACTTTTTCTACTTGAAATAACAGACTGAGACAAAAAAAGCTATATATTACACAATATATAATTATATGACAAGCTACATACATGTAATAATAAACACAAGGCAAGGACAAACACAAGACATCATAAATGTTCCCAGTTGTGTTACTGGCATTGAAACGGTTACGATTCATTACTTTCAGTATATAATTTTATTCGAAGTGAAAAGTATATTCATATAAATACAAAGAAAACACACATTTTCCTTTAATTTTCCTCTGTTAAGACTGGTTAGATATGACGTACAGGTTTGTTTGTGCTCGTTCTTTACGCTGCATCATAAGTGTTTTCAAGTGCAATGAGGCGTCAGTACTGCTCCTCATGTCGTCCTCCACTATGAGGTCATATCTGTCCATTAAAGAGTTGACTTCTTTTGGCAGAGACGCAGCACTCAGATGTAAAGCGACACGCTGGGAAAGACCTTTATTTGTGATGAGCTGAGATCTAGTCTGATCCGTCAGGACGAGGGTGACGTAAGGAAACAAACGGTTTACTGTGGACACAAACTCCTGAAAGAGAGAGGGTGACATTTACCTTTATAATACATACAGTACTGAGGAAATTAAACCAAAACTAAACAAAACCTACAATCAATAATGGACTAAAACCAAATAGAATCGCAGGTATTCATTGTGTAAATCAATACAATGTCTTTGCACAACATAGAACTGTTAATAAACAATTGTTGATGTCATGCATTATTTATGAAAAACTAAAGAAACTAAACTATAAAAAACAACTCATTAAAAGAAATGTAAAGCTACTCATGCAGTTCAAAACTAAACTTAAGGCAATAGCAAAAACTAAAAATTCAATAGAATTATGATTGTTCTTCCTTAAAGGATGAGTTCAGTGTTTAAACTTATAAACTGCAAATTTGACTGTTACACGTTTTGTGAAATGATTAGCTTTAACCAAAGGAATGTTTGTACCTCAGTGTTGTAGCTGTTTCCTGAAGTGTCCATGCCGATCCACACAGGTCGGTAGAGCTCCTCTCTGTCGTACGCCGACTGCAGTAAATGCAGAGAGGCCACCAGAAGCTGCTGAGTCTGGATCTGCAGGTAAACACCCCAGGGAGCATCAGGTCTGAGGGCGAGCTGCTGTAGGACGTCCTGTAAGATAAGATAAGATAAGATAAGATAAGCAAAACTAAAGTAAAAAGAATGCAATAAAAAATATGAAACGCCACTCAGACCCCTAATAATAATAGAACTACCAAAATAACTAAAACAACAGGATATGAACAATACCGATAATAAATCTTCACATTGCTAAATAATTATTACACCATAAATATGTATTAAAACTTATCAAATTAATAAAATCTCTGCAGTTTTTGCTTCGATTGCATTAAATTAAAAGGAACTAGAAGAATTAAAAATGATTTGCTTTTCAATTATGTTTGAAAAAATAACATTTGTGAACATAAATTAAAAGCATAAAAAGGAGGTGAATTACCAATTTATAAGGCTATACATATATTAAAAACAAAATCAGATACACGTATACATAAACATATTAGCAAAATTATCATTGATCAAATAATAATAGCAATAAAGAAGAAATATGTATTAAAAAGTCATCCTTTTTAAAACATACTTGCATTAACAGTGTTAGACAGTGTTAAAGTGGCGTCACAAGATTTAATTATTGCCCAATATTTACTTTATCTATTGAAAATTATCTATTTTTAATACTGAATTATTTTACCGTACTTTCACTCAAGTTCTAAATTCAATCATTGTTTATTAATTTTTTTGTTTTTTTTCTGTTATTTTAATTACATTATGTTACACACTTTCAGTTACATTAAAGTTGAAATGAGCTGAAAAAGGATGGATGGACAGATGGATATAAATGTATATATAAAAATCTGAGCTTTAATTCAGCAGCTGACTGGTCGACCTCAAACATCAGATCAATTCAGAGAAACGGTCTTCAGGACAGTTCATATTATACTTATGTCTGAGTAAAACTGTCTTAAATGAAACCCCTGTTCTCTCTGAATACCTGTAGTTTCAGGGACTCAGAGCTCTTTCCAGAACCTTCCACCACAGGTTCTCCAGGTCGGCTCGTGTCAGGTCCAACCCGAAGCACCAACATCCCTCCATCACCGTCTGGACACATAAATAATCAGTAAACAGACCTAGAAACATTTATACACACAGGAGTTTATTTATAGTGGCTGGTCTTGTTTTATATCAGTCTTGGACACATCAAAGATTAACAGTAACACTAATTTCATTGCATTAGTAGGTTTTGTTCAGTGCAGGACCCTCTTTGAAGCCACATTTTTAGTCTCTCATAAAAAAAAAAAAATTCTAATGCAATGAAATCAATATTATTGCTACTTTTTGAGATACCCCCACCACACACAGATACTATTCATTATATAACAAAAAGTCTAATTTTCTTTTTTTTTTTCTTAATCATAAATAACAACAGTGACATCATATGTTAAAACTGGATAAGTCTGGTAGTTTAGAGCAGAGCTGAAATGATAACCGAGGTGTCCAAAAACGTCCGACCAGTCGTTCACATACCTGAGAGCCGAGTCGACAGAGACGCCTGGTCAGTGACTGTAAACCAACGAACAGCCTGGCTTTTACCGTCTGTGGACTGAACACTGTTGTCTGAGATTTGAGAAGGATAAAGAAACTCCATCAGGTCTCCTCCAGGATAGAATCGCCTCAGACGACCCTGTTTTCCTAAAAAAAAAACCAAGCAAACACAAACAGTAAGAGCTGATCTCTAATCTCTGAAAACAGATTAGGAAACTACACTGTTGTACATAAAGTTGGGATTAAACATTTTTACCTTTTCTCATGAAATGATTGTGACAATGTGATTTATTCTTGATAAAGTGTAACTGGGACTCACTGCACCTAGTCAAAGGTGATACTGATATGTATAAATAGGAATAAAAAGAGGAATGTGTCTGAAAATAAAATTATTCCAACTTTATGGGCAACAGTGTGTAAATAGAAAGGTGTTTGGTTTTACTTTTGACTAAAAAAAGGCAATAAAATGACTTCTATCATATCCTTTGGCCTCACTGAAGCTAGTTTTGTGAACTGTAGTACTAAAATAGTCTATCTTCGTGTTAAATTTATATTATAATATTATATTTAGATTATTTGTTCACTTTAAGAGCATCCTTCAAAATGTTATTCTTTTTTCAGTATTACACTTTCTTTCAGCCTTTCTTTTTCAGGCCTGGATAAACACCTTTATGTGTATTTCAGAAGTGTTTTTGGTTTTAATAGATCTCCATATGCAGATTTCATCTTAGTTTGATTTCATTTACATTCACAAGTTTCATTTTTTCACTATTTGCTGTCTTCGTACTAGCAGCCTCTTTGAACGCTGACAGTGTCGGCTCATAGATGTCGTAGTAGACTCTGGCTGGGTGGGTGTTATCACGGAC
>JAPQRQ010000010.1:8289876-8300561 GCA_037367365.1 Apogon talboti
GCAGCCTCTTTGAACGCTGACAGTGTCGGCTCATAGATGTCGTAGTAGACTCTGGCTGGGTGGGTGTTATCACGGACAAATAGCAGGTCGCTGACTGTTGGATCCACGGTGCCCTGCCACATAGTCAGACTGAACCTGGAAAACCAATCAGGACACAGAATAAATAAATAACATGAGCAACATGAGGATCTTCACTGTGTTTTGGTATTTAAACAAGGTATGTTTTGAGCTAGAGATAATGGTTAAAATACTGTAATAAGGATATGTTTGACTTTGTAATTGACTTTTAGTATTTTTATACATATTCAACATTCTTCTACTTCACTTGAATACTTCATGTGACTTTAGACTTTAAATGTTGTCTCTGAGATGTACTGTCTGCTTCATGATACTTGTCTAATAGCTTTAGTTCATCTTCATATTGCAGGTCCTCTTCCCCTCCAGTGTCTAAATGTGCTGATGTTGAACTGATGGTTGTTTTCATCCCTAGACTGAATGTATATTGTGGACAGTTTTCCACTACACAGCTCTATTTATTCAAAGTCATCACTTCAGATATCCAATCCAATTAAGAAGTACGAGCTTTCATTTTTGAGGTGTATTTCCACAGTGTGGTGTTAGCCCTTGCGCTTGAGTAACGATGCCTGTTACCGTGACGACCGGCTGAGGAGCCAGCTGAGGTGTTGCCAACCAGTGCGGACAAACAGAGCGTGGACCGGGAACGTCACCTAAAGAGAGAAATCACTGCTCAAAATGGAAGTTTCTGAACTGCACTTTCATCATCTGATCTGTAGACTAGTTTTACTTTAACACCAGTAGTTATTAACGCTGTGACATCTTCACCTTTAATAATAACAGACTATGTGATGATGTGTTTACCTGCTGTGGAACATCTCTAACCATATCATACATTTCTTCCACCATGGACTTGGTGTAAATGCCACCAATCTGTGAAAACAAGGTCACGTTGGCTGTGAGTTATCATCACTGACATCAGCCTGTGAGTAACTGACACATAAACATAATAATCACATAAATAAACAAATACATAATAATATTTATTTTTACTTGTACAATGCTTCACTTATTATCAGAATTATTAGGCTTTCAATGGGGTCGGCTCTAATACTTAAAATTAAAGTGAAAATGCTCTTCGACTACTGAATATATTAACTTATATTTTAAGAAACAGAAAACTATTTGCCAAAGTGCTCTATATTGTACCATATACACTCATGGCCAAATGTTTTGGGAATGACACAAGTTTTGTTTTTGCAAAATTTGCTGCCAATGTGTCCCCCCCCGCCCCCAAATTGAAGAACAATTAGGAGCATTATATAGGTTTCAGATAAATTTAGTGACAAATAAGTTACATTTAAGCAAACAATCCATTTGTGTCATTCTCAAACTTTTGGCCACGAGTGTAGGTTGCATTATGCTATAGTTGTATAATTCAGAGATAATGTCATACCTTCCATCCAAGAGACAAAGTCACATCTGGAAACTTCTGGTCAACCAGCTCGAGAAATCTGGAGTATGTAAAGAAAAGAAGACAGTCACTAGCACTTAGCTTATGTGTCTATATTGTAAAAAATAATGAAGCTTAAAAAACTAACAGTGCTTAACCTGGTTCCATTGACTGGAAGCGCCGGCACTGATGGACCTCTGAGGATGTCTGCATTGAGCCACACAGGCCTGTTTATTCCTCTGCTGTTGTTATGGCGAATCAGGAGGTCCAAAGACAAACCCACTGATTCTATGGTCTTAAAATCCAACTTGATGCCTGCAGACAGATGTGAAGAATCAAAACCTGCGCTCAGATTGTTAAGCTCTTCAGACTGACATTAAGACCTTTTTTTGAGGATAACACAGCGCCCAACCACTGGTCCAGGGTGTTGTCACTGTAGACGTCAGGAGGGTGGGCCATGATAGGGATGGGCGCTACATTGGGTGTCCCGTAACCCTCCAGAGTGACGTCAGCCTCCAGGATCATAACGTCACCTGAGGAGGAACGACACAAAGGGTTAACTATGTTATAAAACTCATACTATAGATGTTGTTTCACCAGCATTGAAATCAACCATCACTTTTAGAGAAAGTGCTTGATTTTGCAGCTTAATCAACACTGTACCTATAATCAACATAATTCACTACTTTTTGGATTTCTTCAATACAGAATTAGGGTTAATAGTGAATTTATAAAATCCTAAAAAGAAGCATATTCCTGATAGGTCGGAAAAAAATAAATAATCAGTGTTACATGATATTTTGAGATATTTTCACATTATGTTTACTTGCTACTTTATTAGTATATGATGTGACAATCTATGTATCGTGTTAAAACAGGGTAATGTTTCAGGTTATAATGCAACAACATATTATTAATAGGAAAACTTTAATCTTATAAGGTGATAATAATAAATGCCTCTGTTGTCAAATCATCCATCTTAAGAAAATGGTGTGTTCTCTATGTGAAATATGAGCATGATTTAATATCGTAAGTTAACATGATATAGTATGATGAGTTTAATAGCCTAAAATGCCTTATTTTAACATCAAAACATCTTACTATAATGTGAAACTATCAAGAAATTGTTGTCATTGTATCATGATACTGATTTATCTTTTCTCGACTTGGCAGGACTGTGCCTCTGCTGGAAAAAAATATGGATTGATGTAAACATAAACAAACTGTACATCTAAAATAAACTCTGGTACTATTCCCTGAACCTATGGATAGCCTGTCAGAAATAAATAAATAAATAAATAAATAGATAACGACTCAAATTTTATTGAAATTTCTGAGAGACACTGTTGATGTTTTGGTTGAGAAATGTTGAAATTATGTTTTGCAGAATAGATATAATTTTATTTCTGTGTGGGATTAGTGGTTGTGTACATAATGGTGTGTGTGTTCTTACTTGCTAGAGCTTTGTTCATTTCGGCCTTGCTGTTGGCTCTGTGAAACCAGGTGGCCAACAGTCCATCATGCTGACTGATGTCACCTGACTGAATCAGGTAATCCAACATGTCTCCTCCAGTGGCAAACGAAGGGGAAGAAACTGAAGGACACAGACTGTATGTAAGTATAATGTATCAATAATGTAAAGCGCGTTGGGGTGCCTTGAAAAGCACTATAGAAATCTAATGCATTATTCTTCTTCTTATTATTATTATTATTATTATTATAGGACCTTAAAACCAATGCATTCTGGAATCAGCCTAAAAAAATCACCATGTATTTACTATTACTTGAATACAACTGTATGTTTCCACACCAATGCACTACTGTTTTTACTCCACTACATTTGTCTTATAATTTTAATTACTTATATTTCCGCTTTTCATCTTCTTCTGACCATGTGTCTTTAAATGTATTCATATTAAACTTTTAATAAACTGAAGGGTAAAGTCTTCCATTATGGACTGGGACAATACCTCCCTCTTAAGACAAATAAACCCTTTTAAAACCCTATTGGATCTCACAACGGCGCTACAAACACACCACATATAAAGCAGTTAAAATGAGCTCAAATACAAATAGTTACAACAGTAAAATTCAGCATTGACATTAATACAGCAGTAAAATGAAACCAAAAACATCAAACACTGACAGGGACTGTTTTACCGCACAATAACTACTTTTACTGCAAGACTTTTTACTATTGCACATTTTACTGACAATACTTACTTTGTATTGAGGCATTTCCAATGAATCCAATAGTGTTTTAAATGATTTATTCAGTTTAAGAAGGAAATGTATTGTCTCAGTCCATAACAGAAAACTTTATCATTCAGTTTATTAAACATTTGAAGTGAATACATTTAAAAATACATGGTTAGAATAGGACGAAAAGCAGAAACCTGATGAATAAAGTTATACAACAAATAAAACTCCACTACATGTCTATGCAATGCAGTGGAGTAGAGGTATAAAGGTAATATTCAAGTAAAACTAAATACATGGTGACACTACAAACATATAAGTAGTGAAAAGGAACTCAAAACACTAGTAGTTACAACAGTAAAATGCGATGTACACATTAATACAACAGTTAAAATGAAACCAAAAACATCAAACACTGACAGGGACTGTTTTACTGCACAATGACTACTTTTACTGTCACACTTCAAGCACGTTTGGCTGGTAATACGTAACTGCTTTTACTACTTTTGATACTAACCGTTTACTTGTAGTAGGGTGTTTTATAGTGTGATGACGTTACATTCACATAAAGGGTCATGTCTACCTCTGGACATGACCATATGTCCTGTCCTCACTGGTTACTGTTTAATGAATCCACTCTTATCATCATCTGCTGATATTGACAAAGACTCAAAGTCTCTCAGATGTTTTAGTCATTTACAACTCCAAATAATAGAGTATAAAAAACTAACGTCACATCGCAGTTTATGTGCTTATGTAACAGCTAACTGTATCGAGTTCTGTCAAATACTGTAATGAACGAGTTGATTTGACTGATTATATGTAACTCAATAACATTTCACTTATTAGATGAACTGAATTAAGTATTCTACAAAATACCTGTAAATCCTTGAAGAAGACAAACTATTGAACTCAATCTGAAGTAAAATCTGTGAATATACTGTACCTTTAAAGTTTATACCAGCACTTTATCATTAATGAAGAAGTTGTCAAAATAAAGGTGTTAAGGGTCTCAGCAGTGATGGAAGAAGAACATTTACATGAGCAAACTGATCAAAAAAATCTACATTATAAGTAATTTTTTTCAGGAAAGTCCTACTTAACAGCAAAATATACAGTTTTCAGTCTGTTGTTTGGTCCGTCTGATATTATTATATTATCAATAAGAAAACATCACCATATTACTGTTGCATTTGCTGGAGGTAGAGCTACTTTTAAATACTAAATAGTTTCCTTGATACCAAATAAACATAAAGACTCATTAGATGTTTAATCAGAGTGAAAATAAGAAAAGCACAGTTTTGATACGCAAGTAGTTTTTTCTCAGTTGGACTGTTTTAGTGATATATTAGAAGAAGTGAACGGACAGCAAAATCACTCTTTGTTGGTGCTGTTATGTTGTCTGAAATGTGAACATGGGTTTTTGTAGGGCTTTACAAGACAAAAAAGGCCAGAAACTACTGGTTTAATCTTTAAGGTGTAGTATTTTTAACAGCGTGTTTTATGTTCCACTCTATCAAATCTTCATTGGAAAAATTATCAGACAAACAAGATGCAGTGGAATAGAAGAATAAAGCCTTTACTCAAGTTATGATGAAATACTTGCAATAAATGTACTTCTTAGTTGCTGTCCAACACTGGCCCTCTAGAAACAATTCCCATAATGCAAATACATTTTTCCTGGGTGGTTGACCATGAAGTATTTTGTTGCCTGGTAAAGAATCTCTGATGTATTATATAATTTAATAGTGTATTCTATCAAATGAACTTTGACCATCCTGAAAGCAGAATCCGAACCATCATCACATGCTTCATGTCTTAAACACAACCTGCTTTCTTCGTTTTATGTCAATATCTGTCACATAGATATTATATAAAGCCATCAGGTCTGTAAACCAGAAATAAATTATTGAACTCTATGGTTATAAATGTTTATATGGTGTGATTAATTTATGGTTAATAAGAGCAGCTGTTTTCAATCACTAGTAAATTATTTATTAATCTCTTTGACCTTGGATACAGCTTTAAATCGGTATCAGCATCTCACAAATGCAAAGCGCTAATGAAAGTAAATAACAAATTACATCTGTTTGGGTCTTTATGAGTTAACTACTGTATAAAACTGATAGCATCTGTTTACTACACTGTTTATTAAAACTCTGACAATACATTGAGCTGACAGCTTAATTTCCAATATATCTGATTAAAAGAGACAGTAAAGTAGACAATAAAATAAGAAAAAGTTTAAAATAAATAAAGCTGCACTAATACTATCAAATGTCTGACGAATCATAAGAGTGAAAACAGTTAAACCTTTATAAATCAATAATATCCAGTGTCTATTATGTCTTCATCGGGATAATGATGAATACTGTAATTACACTGTTGGAATATATTTTGTTTGTTTTCAGGCACATTCCTCTTTTTTCCCCCCTTATTTATACATATTATCAATAGTCACCTTTGATCAGGTACAATGTTTACATACTGAGTCCCAGTTACACTTCATCTATCAAGAATAAATTATATTGCCGCAGTAAAAATATTTTATTCCAAATTTATGGACAACTTGATTTCCAGTATCTAACTCTTACATAGAATCAATATGAGCAAAGCAGCCGTGTGTAGTTAAACAGACATGTATATTATCTGACATGTACCTGGCTTTTTGGTAAGCACCACAGATGGGACGATTATGATAATGAGGAGAAGGACGACTCCAACGGTCGCTGATATGATAATCAGCTGGGTTTTGGTTAAACATCCCAGATAACGGTCCTCTTCTTTATTCCGTCTTCTGTCTAAACCTGGATAGTTAGTCGGAGCCCTCGTCCTGGAAACACAGAATACAGAAGAACTCACCACGTCTGTGTATGTGATCAGTCAGACAATGTATCAGAGGTGGTGTTATCTGTCTATGGTGAAACTATCAGATTTAGTGTTTTTTTTTTTTTCACTCGCCTGCTGTGCTGTTCCTCTCGCTGAGCTTCATGTCTGTCCCCCATCTTCTTCTGGTCTTTCCGCTGAGCTCAAACAGACAGTCGATTGTAGCCTGAGTTTAACAAAGCATATCTATAAAGAACTGCAGTAAAACAGAAACCATTTCACCCTTATTTATATGAGCCTTATCTCCAGAGCAGAGATGAAGGTAATTTCACTGATAAGGAGAACATGTTCTCTGTTTGTATCACTTTCCTCTTCTCAGCCTTGACAGATCTGCTCTGAACTCTGTTCTAAGGTCAAGGGTGGACAGAAGAAACATCTGCTACAGTGTAATGTGTCTGATTTTCCTTTCGATAATCAGACCCATTTATCAGAGTGATCAGTGTACTCAAGAGCAGTGATGAGTTTATGTGTGTTGGGAGATTAGGTCCTGTGTGTCTATGGCTCCAGATGACTTACTTACATGACTCATTGGATGTTGGTCAGTTTTACTCATGATGTTATTTTATGCGGTTTCAAGGATATCGTATCAAGTGTATGATTGCATTCTACAGATCCAGGACTGTGATGTTAACAACAATACAGATGATGAGGAAGAGGCGCATGAGAGAAGAGAACAAGGCAGACAATGTGAAATTTACCTCCATCCAAAAAGCAAAAATATATTTATTTGTATGAATGTTATCATTAAGAAAATAATATTCAAATATAAAAGACGGCTAGAGAAAAATTTTATGTTTTAATGATATTCAAATATAAAACACAGCTTGTACATTGAAATGTTGGGGCCCAACGTGATATTTTTTTCACAGTATAAAAGCATGTCTGCCTTAATTGTAATTAAACATCTTTGTCTCTAGAGGGCAGCCTGTTTCAGTAGGACAGCCTGAAACAGAAGAAGAACAAGAAGCAAAAGATACACGAAGAAGAAGTGGTGCGTTTCTATGGTTACCTACAACCGACACGGATAACCACAAGATAAATATGTCTACCTCAACTGCAATAGGAAAAGATGACAGAAAAAAGAAACGCACTTTGGTGTTAAGACCGTGAGTTGACTTTTTAACTAGGTTTGTGGGTTTTTTTTCTATTTTTTTAAATATTTTTTTTACAATGACGTGGTTATTTGTTGCGTTTGTCGTTTGTAGTTCTTCTCGAGCCGTAAATATCTCGGGTTCACACGGATTCAACCAAAGCACCAGACACACAACCAGCGTCCTCGGTTCTTCGAGCAGGAGGAGTTTTAGTCTGGGCGCTGGAAGCAAAGTTCTGGACAAAAGCACCGTCCAAACACCCAGACAAGCTGTTCGGGTAAAAGTGAAAATTAAATATTAAACATTTCTGCAACGACCCTTCTGAGTAGACCTCTATTTGAGGACTATATTAAGTAGCACAGTGTGATAATACTTCTGTAAGTGAAAGTATTAAAGTATAATCAACAAACCATAATAGTGT
The DNA here is from genome assembly GCA_037367365.1 of Apogon talboti. Classification (NCBI taxonomy): domain Eukaryota; kingdom Metazoa; phylum Chordata; class Actinopteri; order Kurtiformes; family Apogonidae; genus Apogon; species Apogon talboti. The sequence goes on from JAPQRQ010000010.1 coordinate 8,297,942, forward strand.
TTTTCTAGTGTTTTTGGATTCATTTGTATTTATTTGTATTTTACTGCTATAGATTTTAAGATTGAGATCCTTAACCCTGAAAGACCTAGAACTATTTGTGGTAATATTTCTGTATATTTAACCTTTCTTAAATGATTTATCACCATTTATCATTTAATCTACTGCATTTTTACAGCAAAGCAAGGATTCTCCTTTGTTAAATTGCCTGAGTATGTAGATGTTCATAAAAACTCAGGGAAAACTCAAACAAAAGTGACTTTTTCAACAAGATAGCACTGTCATTAATGAAACTACATGGGTTTTACAGGTGAGTGTCTTCATGTTCACTAAAGAGCCACTGAAAATTCAAATGGGTCATATCTGATGTTGAAAAGCTGAGAAACTGCATTTTACCAGAATTATTTACATGTATTCATAGGATTAATGGCTCAAAGGTTGAATATTTTAGCTCAGTTGAAGCTTTGGAGGTGGCTGTTTAGTATCACTCATATGTTACGTCATCATATACATATGCAGACAAATGTAGCTGACTAAAAAAGTATAATAAGTGTCTTTGACATGTAGTTGAATATAACATGGCATAAAAGTACTTGGAAATACTCAAGTAATTATACCTTGTAAAGCAGCCCAGTTTTTTGAGTTCATGAAAAGTTGACATTTTAAAGATACGTGGTTCAAAAACAAGTGGGGACAGAGGATAAAGTTATCTACAGTATAAAAAGTAGTTAAATAGAGCTCAACCTTAAACGTCTGCAGTAAAGTCTGATCGTATTGATGCAGCAGTAATATACGAAAGCATCATATATAATAATAAAACACTGACCTTAACCATTTAACTCTACACTGACTAGTTTTATATTTTAAGTACATTTTACTGTTAATTCTTACATAATTTTGCTTGTGTAAGATTTGAAATCAGAACATTTGTACTAATGTATCTTCACAGTGTGGTATTTTGACTGAGGTGAATAATAATAATCAGAATAATCTGAATACTTCTTTTTCAGGGCTCTAGCTTGGCATTCTTGCTAACTGTTCCCTCCTCCGGGGTATTAGGCAGAAATGGAGAAACAGGGTGTGTAAAAAAAAACCCCCAAAAAACAAAAACCAGGGTGTGTAATATTTTGGCGGGCATAAACACATCGTGCATAGCGTCCCCCCATGTGCCTGGGAAATTTAAAAAAAAAAAAAAATAGACCTTAAATGATGCATTCTACTGCATTTTTGGTATGTTAAATATTTTATTTTGACATGGAAAATAAGTTTAGAATTTGATTCTATATATTTTCTTTTCTGTCATTTTTGCTAATTCATTCTATCAAGTTAACCTCATTTCTTGCTTTGTGAATGTTAATTTTTATTTCCAGGTAATGGCTTTGTGTGTTTGCCTTTTGGTGATGGTTTCCCTGAACAACTACCTGTACCTGCCAGACTTACCTCACTCAAATCTTTTCTGCACTTGCTTGTCTAAACCCCCTGTAGTTGGCACATTGCTGCTACCATCTGCACCCTCATACTGTCACCTGTATTAGTTTCTACTATCCTCTTACCTGCATGTAACCACCAAATGGATATCACCTTTATTATTTATAAAACGTTGCATGTGCCAACTATAGCTAGGTCCCAAGGCCTTAGTGTGTCTGTGTCACTGTCATACATACTTTAAGTGGTGAGGGGACAAACTTGAATGTCATTAAACTGAAAATTCCATGTCAATACACAAACAACATTTTAACAGCTTAGAACATTTATTCACGTGCAAATGTGCAAGTTATATTAAAAATCATGTCTCATAACTGGTTTTATATGTGCTTTCAACACGATTGACTTGACAGTATTAGTTTGACATCTGCACTTTTAAAATTGAAATGGACTTTCAGTGAGGCTCCGTCTTGCTGCCACCTGATCTAAAATCACGCATGTCATCAGGACGCGCCGACACGTCCAGGGACCCTCTAGAGTTAGCTGAGGATTCGCTTCATTTTTGTGAAACATAGATGGATTTAGCCAAAATTAGGCTGTAACAAGGTAAGAGAAAAATATATTGATAATTAGCGTGCACCATTTTTTTGGCCATGCTTTTCGAAAATTAAACGTGCAAAAATCACGGGCCATGACATTTATCATGTATACATGCCTAATACTACGCTCTGATTCACAGGTGTTTGATGAAGAGGACAATGACGTCACTCCCCAGCCTTTGTATCAGGCTGATCCAGGATCAGTGCAGGCCAAAGCCAGCAGGTTCTTTTTGGATGAAATATCTGGTGGATCAAACTCTGACCAGACAACAGCTACAGCCAGCTTTAGTATGCCCTTCTCCAGGTAACTGGGTACAGACAGTGTCTTCATTGAAAGGATGGTGAAGTGAGTGTGGATCCCAAATGATAAACTACATCTAAACTGAAGTTTAGCTACTCTGTTGTTTTACTTCATAAAAACCTGTTTCATTACCATTTTAATATTGGTTTAGTCTGATGGTGATGTCTACTGCTGGGCTATAAAATGATAATTACTGTCATATCAATCAATCAATCAATCAGTCTTTATTTATATAGCACTTTTCATACAAATAAATGCAACACAAAGTGCTTTACATAAGAAAAAAAATAAAGATAGA
>JAPQRQ010000010.1:8311960-8324211 GCA_037367365.1 Apogon talboti
ATAGATAGATAGATAGATAGATAGATAGATAGATAGATAGATAGATAGATAGATAGATAGATAGATAGATAATTATTTTTCTTATTATTCTGCAGCCGAAGTGTTTGTAGTGTGGAGTCGCGCTAAAGCTGACACTCACTCCTCTAAGAAGTTCTGCTGAGGACCGATGATGGATCCAGGCCGGCAGATCCGGATCCAAGCGATGGCCTCAGCTGCAGTAAACCGGAAGTGTTTCATCAGGTAACAGCCAATCAGAGTGCCCGTCCGCCCCAGGCCAGCTGTGATGAGAAGAGGTGAGAAAAACAGGTGTAAGTACATGAGAAGTCACAAATGATATTCATACATAGAAAATTTCATTGTACATGCTACAATGATAATAAAGATATTCTATTCTATTCTATTCTATTCTATTCTGAAACCGCACTCACCTTTACAATGCATCGCCACTGCACCTTTAGTACTTTCACATACATGTAGAAAGCGCCTGATGATGAGGTCAGAGGGCGTGGTCCCATCGAGGAAGAAGAGGTCATGGTGCTCAAACCCTGCATCTTCAAACCGCCTGCCTTCATACAACTTCTTGTTCAGACGGACTACGGCCGTTACGTCGTTTTCATGAAAATATGCAAAGTAGGCCTCTGGAGCGTGGAGAGGGTAACCTACAGACACCATCAGTTCAATGTACGTCAGTTCAGACGGAAGAACTATATAGGATTTAATTCTGCATTGTATTTTGCTCTAGAGCTACTTTTAGACACCTATTTCTAAAAAAAGGAGTGTTTCTGAGGAAAGAGTTCAGAATTTTTTACACCCACCGTTTTCTATCTTACTGCGAGGGTGGGGACTGCTGAAAGCCAGGACTTTTCCTGGAATGATCCAGTTCATATCTCCATTTTCTACTCTCTGAAAATATACAGAAAAAACAGTATTAGATGAACAGTGGGTACTTTTGGTACTAAATTCTAAAATACCTTTTTTGATGACTTAACGAATTACACACAATATTTTGGACTCATTTGCACCCATGTAGCACCTGTAAAAGCCCAGCAGTCCTTGGATCTGTGAATCTGGCCCCATATCTTTCTGTATATAAACATAATCTGATCTACTACTAAAACAATTACTAAAAGTTGGCTGTGGTTCCTTCACAAACAAGTCCAGCGTACAGAGGCTGAGGGAATATTACACTGTAAAAGGACAAAACACCCACTCTGTGATCCAGATACACTCTAATGCTTGAGGACGGACATTCTACATGTTCTACGTCTACATGTATTCTACATTGTTGTCAGTTTGTGTTTCTATTCTTCTTTAAGTCTTCTAATTGTAAAGATGTGTGGTGTTATATTGTGGTTCATGTGTCCTCACCTCGTAATGTTCATATTCCTCAGTGCTAAAGTTTTCGAAGTCCAGAAAGCCGTGCTGCAACGCCTAAAGGGGAGGAGCACAAAGAGACAGTCAGCTAAATCAGCAACAAGTCTTTTTAAAGTCTGACTGTGTGATGTAAATATGTTGTTTTTACACGTAATAAAGTTTCATAAAAGATTAGGATTAAGAATGAGAACATAGTGAAACCGCTGTCACAGTAATCTTTCATGTTACAAAACACTGTTTCAATTATCACAGAGAGATTATCAGAGTTTATGTAATGTAAAAAGGTACAGATCATATACTCAGTAATGCTTTACTTATGGATGATGAGTTAATACATGCATCAATAAAGGATGTATCACAAATTCCTGTTTTTCACCAAAAGCTAATGATAAAGTAGCTGTGGTCTTATGTGGCTTCATTTCACGCTTACTCCATCATCAATTAACCATTAAAGACCTATGACCTAAGGAGTTTTACACTACAGCTCACCTTTTTTAGTGATTTATTATCATTTATTGTAATATTAGCCTCTGTATTCAATAATGTATAATTACTTCACTGAACACGGACATGTTTATAAAGGTTCACAGTAAATTCAATTGTTATTAGAAAAGAAAACACTGAACCAAAAGTGGCTTTTTCTGACAAAATATCATTAACTGAACATAAAAACAAGCTTCTACAACCACTTCTACACTGTTGGCCATAAAGTTGGAATAATTTTGTTTTCAGGCACATTCCTCCTTCATACTGAATCCAGTTAGAAATTATCTATCAATAATAAATCACATCATCACAATCATTTCATTAGAAGAGGTAAAAATATTTAATTCCAACTTGCAACAGTGTAAATGGGTTTATTGATGAATCAGTGTTTCCATATTGACAATAAAGTCTGTTAACATTGAAATGAGACATGAGATTATTCTGATGAGTTAAAATGACTAAATATGGTGACTGTTTAGAATATAATTTGTACCTTTACCTTAAAGTATCCAAAATACAGTAAGTATATTATTTTATTCCACACAAGTTCAGCATAGTCCTATTTGCCATGTACCTTGCGTATTCCTTGCAGACAGTCAAGGACGGTGAGGTTGAAGGAGGATTCTCCCACAGCTGCATCCCTGAATCACACACGTATCAGTACATTAATAGCACTAGTAAAACGTCTTTAGTGTAAACCAGGGGTGTCAAACTCATTTTAGTTCAGGGGCCACATTCAGCCCAATTTGTTCTCAAGCAGGACAGACCAGTAATAGAATAACATAATGACCTACAAATAATGACTATTTGACTTATTATTATAAATAATAATAACTCCAAAGTTGTCTCTTTGTTGTTAGTGCAAAAATACTCAAATTACATTATGAAAATGTTTACAAACTATCCTTTCACACATAATGGGAAAAACCTGAACAACCATGAACAACCTGAAATTTCTTAAGAAAAATAAGTGAATTTTAACAATATTATGCCTCAGCTGATCATTTACACATGTGCAATACAACTTACAGATCACAGTGGATCTACAAATACAATAAACATTTAGTAACAAGCATCTGTAATCGAAAATGTACTATTTAATATATATTGCTTTGTGTAATTTTTGCTTTGTAAATTCACCCAGAGGGCCAGATTGGAATCCTTAGTGGGCCGGTTTTGGCCCGCAGGCCGTATGTTTGACACCAGAGGTGTAAACGATCTATCAAACGGTTACTGGTTATATTTGTAGCTGCAGGCGTCTTGCAAATCTACAAAAATGGATGATGATAAAGTCCAAACCTGAAGGGCAGATAGCCTGGGTTGTTTCCTGAGATCAGAGTCCTGTAGGCTTCTTCTGGACTCCTCTTCAAATAGATAACCTTTAAGACAGGATGTTAAACTCACTTATAGCAGACAGATGCAGATACAGATGGTTAAATGGATAAATAAACAGATACTTACAGCATAGGCACCGATGAGGACAGCAGCGTTCGCTCTCTTTTTCTGGTCATAACTGGTGTAGTGGACCAGTTTCCTCCGGGATATTGCAAAGGACTGAGGTGACAAAAACTCAAATTAAAACCAACATGTGGAAACTCTTTTTATTAATTAAAAGTGAAAATAATCTAGTACAATTAAACTTTCATGATCTGATGTGAGTACAAGTATGCAAAAATTATCAGCAAGTGTGTAAAGTAAAAATAGTCACTCTCATTACTATTTTATGTAATGTTTTGGATTCATATTTCTGTAGCACAGATGCATATGTTGCCTTTAACAACTTCATATGCGACTGAATTGTTTAATCTATAATCTACCTATAAGATCGTCATATGTTTGTAGTGTTGCCGTCCTGTTTCAAACATGTCAACAAAGTTTCCATGAGTTGAGAAACACAGTCCTGTCTGACTTATATTATATTACCTTGAGCTTCTTGTTGAGTTTGCAGCAGTATCTGTACAGCATGGCCAGGTTGAGTGGACCGAAGTCAGCATAGAAACTGCAACACACAGAGAAACACATTGGGCCTCATGCAAGAAATCATATACAAACTAATTTTCTCTTATTTTTATCATATCCTACATATTCTGTTATTTTGTGAGAAAATTCTATGAATGGTCCACTCTTGCACGGAAACACATCTTTTATATTTTAGGAACACAGAAATACATAATACAATCTGACTCAGACACTTTATATTTATAGGAATTTTGAAAGGAATGATTGATTATTAAACTTGTGGCTGAAAAATATGGCCCTCAGTCTTGTAGTGAAAAATCCCTCTTTTTTAAAAAAAATTAAATACAAGTCAAATAGTTTTTATTCAGACTCCAATGAAGACGACATCCATACATGTTCCGCTGTTTATTTGCCTATAGCCTGTGCTCATAAAGTAATATATTTTTTTTAACTGCAAGATGGAGTACCATAGTTTTTCCTCTCCAACACAATCTGACAGGACATACTGGATCTTCCTTTTTTGTACTTTTACCTGACAAACTATGTCACATATGTGTTTCCACTACTGTGTTTTTGCTGGTACTGACATGAACGACGACACGTTTCCTTTGTTTAATGTAATTTCAAAGTGCTTCAGTTTTGTTGCAGCTAAAGTACTTTCTCTTAATGCCCTTTTTTTGGTGGCATCTCTGAAACTGCTGATCTAAAGTCAGCTGTTTGCACACAGCACAACACCTGCCCTTTTATGGTGTTTAGTGGGTGTGGTCACATATGGTAATTACACATAATTGGCCACACCTGGGTAAGAGGAGATCTGTATGACAAGAACGTTTGGTGCATTTGGCGTTGGATCCTCTTATTTTTTTTTTTTTATCCTAAAAAAATAACAGAAAAGATAAGACAGTTTTAAGAGAATGTTGCTGCATGAAGTCCACTGTCTCACTGATGGAGTGTTACTGCAAATGAAGGTTAGTATAATCCTTAAAAACCATGTGAAAGTTCATGTTGACAGAAAAATGTTCCTTACTATATTTTCTGCGCATGTCATTTGTTACATTAAATTAAAAGGAAGTTGAAGAATTTAAAAACATTATTTGATTTTCAACAATATATTAAATAACATAAATAACATAACATATACATCTATAAAAACTAAATCTAAGTCAAAATAAATTAAAAGGAGTCAACTCCTTAAAATAAAACCACTTAGACACTTGTAAAAGTAATTAAAACTGAACTGAAACCAAATCAAACTCAGAGACAGAGAAACAAACATTTCAAAGCTATAATAACTGTAACAACTGAATTATGTAAAAGTCACAGTGTGACTGTATTTCCCACTACGGGCTTTTCCCCACGAGAATGAAAATCAGCTTAAACCTGCCGATTCAATTTAATACAAGAGCTCTGTACTGTAAGAGGATTGTTCTCTTTTTACATGTTTTGAAGTATTGAAAAAAATAATGAGGATCAGTCACAGACGGAGAACAAATGAACATTTTACACTGAGCAGAGTAACCTTAACATGACCCAGATCTTGTGTCTGTATCAGGACTTTATTTTTTTTTCTATACTAATATGTGGACAAAAGCATTAAGATTAGTTGAAAAGCAGAATATGTGTGCGTCAGGCATTAGTTACAGACCGTGGATGGATCAAACAGCTGTAGTTTCTAAATGACTGTTCTGTTAATTATAATAATTTACAGCCAATGTAACAGAAGAGCCACACAGGGCAACTCTAATTAATAAGAGAAATAACGAAAATAACAAAAAATATATTTGTAAAATGAGACTTGAAGATGCAAACTCTATGATAGCTAATCTTTCGTCATTTTATTTTTGTAACCTTTTACAAAATAATATAAAAATGACCCATAAATGAATGGTGTTATGAACTATAGAGGCACAAGACATTAGAAATTGTGGTAAGACATTCAAACAGGTAGCTGATGGGGATCTATTTTATACACAGTGTAACGTGGCATCATGATATTTATTTTTCTGATACATTAGCGTAGTGTCTCATGGTTGTTGCTGTGAAAACAGTGAAAAGAAGATGCTATTACAGCCTAAAGTTGAGCTTTGTCTGATGCAGGGTTTTTCTTGTATGGAAAATTACCAGGTGGCCACCATAGTACATTCGTGCCACAACATTATTTTCTTCAAGGCATCGTCCTCTGTAAAGTTCTTCCATTTGTAACTTTTAGCAAATAGATAAAAATAAAGATCACAGAGAATTTAGTCCACACTAATACGGATATTTTTCTGAACAGGTATTAATCTCCTCCCTCAAAAAAAAAAGTGTCCACGTGACTTGAATTTTCCAAAATATCTCTTTGTACACTGATATTAAACAACTAAAAACCGGCACACACTCAGACAACCCTTTGCTTTTGTTGGACTCATATGGACAGCCTTTAGTTCTATGAAACTGAACAACAACCACCTTTCAGTTACCTTGTGTTAGTTTGGGTTGTTGATGTGTATTTGTTTTATGCAGATCGCACCACGACATCAATACATAGTTTACCACCACCACAGTGTGACTGTGAGAGTGAATGAATAATGTAAAGCGCTTTGGGTGCCTTGAAAAGTGCTATAGAAATCTAATCTATTATTATTATTATTATTATTATTATTATTATTATTATTATTATTATTATTATTATTATTATTATTATGTGTGTCCGTCTGCCAAATGTGTCTGACCTTGATCTGCAGCAGGTATAACAACCACATATACACCTACACTATGTGACCTATAGTGGATGTCTCAGGGACATTTTCATTGCACAAAACAACAAAAACATGCACGAATGGTAGTGAGATGCCCTTGTTATGTCATCTCTTTGGTTTGTCTGGATTTAGTCATTTCAGTACTACAAAGCACAGCCATATGTGCTTGTTCCACAAAAACAACATCTTCCCAACACTTTTGCAGAGTTGTTGCTGAGTTCAGCAACAAAGAACCAACCAAACGGAAAAGCAAATAATCAGTAGTCAGTGTCAGCAATGCCATTTAAAAAAAGGGCACAAAAAAGCATTAGAAGTATTGTGTAAATAAATGAATGAATGAATGAATGAATGAATAAATAAATAAATGACCTTTATTTTCTGGGACATCATTGCCGACATGTTATGACACAGTCTTCATCAGGGCAAAATGCAAAAATAATTGTGCTCCATTTTTAAAACCTCAGTGCATCATGGGACATTAATCATGTGACACCAAGGATCAACATGGCGTACGTCTGAAAGGAAGTGAACTGAGCAACAGGCCAAAAAAACTCTGATTATTATGAAAAAGGGAAAAATAAATCGATAAATATGGGAAATTTAAAAAATATACATAAGAAATAAAGAAAGAAAATAAAACAATAAAAAATATTATAAATAAATAACAAGTAAAATTAAAAAAAATGTGAGGTAAATGTAAGAAAACAGGAGTCCTATTCCAGAATGATAGTGGACGGTGCCAGACTGATCTAGGCCGTTGACACAGTTCTATCTGTTCAGATCGACCTGGATTTACGGGACTGAAGGTCCAGGACATCTGATCGGTACCACCTGTGCCTCATTCTGATCCAGGAAAAAGCCCATGAGTCACTAATCAGCCACCGTCACAGATCAGTGAGTACACTTCCTGATGGTTCTGTCATAATCTGATCTAGTTAAGTTTGTTAAAGCCGTCTCCCACTCTGACCTCACAAACACAATGTGCTCAGATCAAACTGTTCCGACAACCCGGCAGGAAATGTACGTCGCCGCCACATTAAGTCTTCAACTGACCTGGAATCATTCTTTTATAATGTAGTTAAAACGTGGGTGTCAAACATGCGGCACGTGGGCCAAAAACAGCCCGCCAAAGGTTCCAATCAGGCCCATGAGATGAATTTCCAAACGTCAAAGGGTGTCCAACTCATTTCAGCTCAGGGACCACATACATGACCTCAAGTGGGCCAGACCAGATAAATATTAACATAATAACCTAGAAATAATCACAACTCCAAATTTTTCTCTTTTTATTTTTGTTTAAGTGTGAAAAAAGAAAAAAAAATGCATGATAAAAATGTTTCCATTTATAAACTAACCTTTCATATAGTCTAACAACCATGAACAACCTGAAATGTCTTAAGAAAAATAAGTGGAATTTTAACAATATTCTGCCTGTTACTAAATTTTTGTGCCTTTGTAGATTCACTGTGATCTGTATGTTATAATGCACATGTTTGTTAAAATTGCAGTTTTACTTTTTTGCATTAAAACAAAGAGAAAAAATTGGAGTTATTATTTAAAGGTATTATTTTACTTATTCATCCTACTTGAGATTAAAATATTAAACCTGATCTTATGGGACGTTCTTGATTTGCTCTTGTTCTGTTTGTCTTTTGCCTTGTGTCTCATGGCTTTCATTCATTTTTTCCGTTTGATGTTTATTTATCTGACTTCCAGAAATGCTATTTTTGCTGATCCACACATAGTAATCCACACTATGATCCCATATTATTTGGATTATTATAAAAGCATTCATCACTGCTCAAACCACAGATTTATTTTCTGACTGGAACTGCCTGAAGATGTAAAAAACAGGATGAAACGCACAAAAACATGGTCATGCCCATCATTACTGCACCTTCCTCTAGTACACTGTTGCCTATAAAGCTGGAATAAAATATTTTTACTTCTTCTCATGAAATTATTATAACAATGTAATTTATTCTTGATAAATAAAGTGTAACTGGGACTCAGTGTGTTATCATTGAACGGTGATATTGATGTGTATAAATAGGAATAAAAACAAGAATGTGTGTGAAAACAAAATATTCCAACTTCATGGGCAACAGTGTAGTTTAGAAAAGAAGCATTTTTAGTGGATTTGGGAATTTTTAGAAGCATTTTTAGTCTAAACTTAAGTATCTCAGCTTCTGAATATTTACAGCTTATCCTGTTAATGTGGCATCTATGGTCATCGTGTTCTATCTGCACTGATAAATCTACCATCACTCTATCTCTGAGTTAATTCACTCATTTTTAGCATTATAATAAAGTCAAATTTTACTACAAAAACTTAAAATATAGATAACATTGATAACAAGGCAAATGTTAACCACATGATTTCTGACTGAGATGATGTCATTATTTCATAAATATTTTCTACATAGATTAATGATGCATTGTGTTAAAAACCAAAAAACACCACTCAGTCCATCTACAGATCTACATTATCAGTATTATTCTGCCAATTCTGTGCACACATAAAACTAAATCTACTGTGTTTTTTGGCTTCAACAAAATAAGCTGCTTTTATAAAACCTGGCATCCGACCATAGATATGACATGAAGAGCTCCACACTCAACCTCACTTTTTTTTTAAAGCCAGATTCAGGAGTAATAATAGATTTGAGGATATAAAGGTGCATGACATTTACAGTGAGCTTTTTCAACTTTCTTGTCTTATTTTAGCGTTTGCTTTCATGTTGAGCTGCAACATAAATTCCTTCATATGTGTTTGACTTAGTTACTGATTATTTATTTTAAAGAATTAATTTACTTTTTTCAACACACTTTTTGGTTGGTGCTGATGAAGAAGTAATGATATGTCTTCAAATTTTCTATATATCAGAAATGATCTGATTAATCAATTAACTGTTGACTACTAAGGATATGAAGTAAATGACACATAATAATAATAATAATAATAATAATAATAATAATAATAATAATAATAATAATAATAATAATAATAATGCCTCAAAGAGCCAAACTTGAAAAAGTGGAAACAAAGTCAATGTTTTGCAGCCATCCACATGGTTATAGTTATAAATAAAGCTCATAAACTGGAAGGTATAGGTGAATCTGTATGGAATGACCCTATTGTGTAGATTTTGCAGTAAAATCCCACGGTGCATGGGAATGATTAAGTGTCTGGTTTGAACAGCGTCATCCAGTGTCTGTCCTAAATCCCTCTCCATCACCAGGGCGCAGCTGCTGATCTCATCTTGACCTATATCTTACAGACAGATCATAACCACAGACACAGTACGTATGGGAATGAATAGGCTCCAGGACAAACAAACAAACAAACAAATCACTAGTTTCAAGTGACTTACTCTGACTGAGTGAATAACTTTAAAAAAGCTTCATTTACATATCCGTATTTTTAATTCAGGGTCATCTAATAATCAGACAAATGCAGGATGGAGTGGAGAACATAAGAAGGGAACCACACAGTGATCAAGAAGGATTAACACTGGATGTACTTGAATGTGTCAGAGCTGACGATGGCCCTGTGACATTCACTGTCAAAGAAAACAAATGTCACAAAGCAACACTTCCAAGTCCTCTCCCTGCTAAACTGATAATTTCATGCTGGAAAGTTTGTTATTGTGAAAATGAATGCTGGAGGCAAAAGTCAACACATTCTTTACTGAAAATAATACTCTGGTAAAAGTTGAAGCATTGATTCAACTTGATTACTCAAGCAGAAACTCAAAAATATTCAGAGTATTAAGTATAAAATAAACTGAACCTCATACTCTCCAAGATGGATGTAGTTCTCATCTTCTTAAATAGATGACAGTTTTTCTCCATGATAAAGTCTCCATCTCTTGTCTGTTTTATTACATCTTTTAACTCGTATATATGTATTGCTATATAAACCAGTGTTGTCTTCTCTATGTGTTTTATTGTCCCGTCCATGTCTTAATGTAGGGGAAATACATTAAAATGTAAAAGGAATATATTTTTCTTTCTTCCAATCCTGCTCATTTGTTCTAACCTCAGTCTGGATACATTTCAATGTAAACTCCCTGGCCACTTTATTAGGTACACCCATTCAACTGCATATTAACACAAATATCTAACAGAACCTCATGCATTTAGGCCTGTAGATATGGTCAAGAAGATCTGCTGAAGTTCAAGCCAAGCGTCAGAATGAGGAAGAAATATGATTTTAAGCGACTTTGGACATAGTACAGTTTTTGTTATTTCAGAAACTGCATATCTACTGGGATTTTCATGCATAACCATCTCTAGGGTTTACAGAGGAATGGTCCAAAAAAGATGAAATAACTAGCAACCAGCGCAGTTTAAAATCCCTTGTTAATGAACTAAAATGATTTTGATACCGTTGACTGTTGATATCTTCAGTCTAATTTTTCATTTTACAAATTAATCCCACTGGCCGGATTGGACCCTTTGGAGGGCCGATTTCAACCCCACGGGCCATATGTTTCACACCCTTGCCCTACAGATAGGCAAAAACTGTGTAAAAGATGCTGCAAGATTAAAAGAAGGAAGAAGTAAAAGAACAGAAAGTGTGGGTTCAGAGGATATCGAGTATTACTGTTGTGTGTCGAGCTGAAAAAGTTTGTGAAACTCAGATTTAGAATTGCACAGGTTGATGCATTTTGCAGATAGACAGACAGACATAGATAGATAGATAGATAGATAGATAGATACCTCTCATATACAAACTCTTCATCTGTGCTGAAGTAGTGCGTGTTCGCTGTGTTCTTTGGCTTGACACGAAGGGTGGCGAAGTAAAGCCGGTCTACAAGGACAGACAGACAAACAGACTGTATTATTAATAGGTTCTCTGAGCCCAAGTTGAAAACCTGCATGTCAAAGACAACCTCAACAGAAAACCAACCTGCTGACATGAGTTCTGATAAATCTGCCTTCAAAGGTCATGTTCAGGTTCATATAACATTTCTTAGTAAGTGTGGATAAAGCTCTTAGTAGTACTTTAAAGCATACGCTGCACACTGTTACTTAACATGTATAATGCAACTTAATCCTACTACTACTCAGTAAAAAAAAAAGAAAGAAAAGACTTGTGCTTTTATTTTTTATGGTTGCTAATTAAAGCCCTTTAATGCTATTTTGCCTTCGTAATCAGCTTTAAACAATTAATAATGTGTATTTTTACTTACACACCTGTGCCTTGGTGCAGGGTTAATTCTGTGTGATCTCAGGTGCTGTTTATTTTCATTGTCATTGTATTAGTCCTATAATAATAGTCACTTACTGTATGTCTATAACAGGTGTTTTTTTTATATTTACTATATTCCAGTCTGTAATAAAAGTTAGTGTTCTTACTTATAATAACCCTGGAGGTTTTAACATAAATGAGAGGTACAGTACTGTGTAAATGTCCTAATCCAACATCAGGTTTGTTGGTTTAGTAAAGCTCTAATGACCACACATATGAATTTCTCTGTTTCTGTATTAAGATACAATCTGGATATATGTGAACTAAAGTTTCAGGGAAAAAACTTCTATAAACCAAAGAAGTGTTATTTAATATGATTTCCCTTAATGCTTTTGTTTACACAGTATGAGATTTATTGCATTAATTTTTCTGATGTTTTATACCAGGTCTTATTCAACTGTTTTTATTCAGAGCAGGGGTTTCTAATTGTTTGTGTT
>JAPQRQ010000010.1:8331324-8363938 GCA_037367365.1 Apogon talboti
CAATATAAGCAATTATTTAATTAAAAAAAGCCAAAACTCAAAAACCTGTGGGGCTCCTGGGTCTGAGGAGGTTAATTTACTAATAATGTAGATGTTCATAAAAATTAAGAGTAAATTCAAAGTTTATTCTATAAAATTGGAGGAAAAACAGGAAAAAAGTGATTTGTCTCAGCAATCATCATTAACTGACAATAAACCAAGCGTCTACGACCACTGTCCTCAGTTAAATTACAGGATTTTTACTGTTGAATCAGTGTTGCAGATGATGACAGTGTTTCCATCTTCACTACGGAGCCTCTGAACGTCCAAATGGGTCAGATCTGATGACAATAAAAAGCTGAGAAACTGCATTTAACCTGAAATATTAAATATATTGATAGAATTAATCGTTTACAAGTTATTAATCATTTTACATGAGTAGATGCTTATGGCTGCTGGTGGCTGTTTAGGTCTTTGAGGGTTAATATTTATCATATTATCTTTGTGTTTATTCCTGACCTGTTACTTCACCAGGTGTAAATGGGCTTATATCACATTTATATAATTATCATCTTAATGGACTTTTGCAGATAAACACACTTTAATGAATGGAAGTCCAAGGGGCAGCGGCAGAAAGAGGAGGATGGAAGTGGAGGAAAGGATGAGGGCAATTAGACGAAGAGGCAGGATATGGAGAAGAGAGAAAAGAGCCAGCAGCATGTGGTCAAAACGCTCCTCCAGCCCCTGTCTGATGAATGTGTTTGGTGATGTAACACTTCATGGAGTGATGGTACATTGAACTTTCCAATCTGCTCCTCTGAGGCCACGCTGCCAAAACACAACTTGTTATTGATCCCGATGAGGAAGCATGACGTAAAGAAAACAAACTTTTTGGCTTTGGCGTCGGCGTCCCACCTGATTTGTGTCTGTCTGAGCTGAAAGGAAGCACATGTTTAAAGTATGGGGTTTAGAGCAGAGTCCTGGATCAGAGAGGCTTCAGCCCTGGACCGACTCCAGCGCTACCAGCGTTTTCACGAACCGTCGCAGCTCTCATGGAGTTGATTTCACCCTCAGAGCTCCGAGGAGATCAGCTCTCGCAGCAATTACTGATGAAAAGTCCGGGTCCTAGAAATTAGTTTCATTCAGATTATCTGGCAACAGATGGGGTGGAAGGACAGCGCCATGTAGTCAGTTACCATGGAGAAAGAAGATGTATGACATGATTACACTGTGTTAATGGAAAGGAGTTATATCACAGTGTTATATAACAGTTTGTAACATTAGCAAAGTTTCTATTGTTCCCTATAAGAATTTCATGAATCACTGTGAAATAAATACATCTTGTATATTTGCTTTGTTTGACTCAAGTCCATGAATGAACAGGCCACAATTTATGACACACACAGTAGTTGTGTCATTATTCACACAATGGGTCTCATTCCATTTTATTTGTGATTTATGTACTGTAGTGGGAAAAAGGTTTTGGACAGCCCATGCATTTGTGATATATTGCATTAAGAATCACTCTTCTTTAATACGGCTGGCATTGATGAAGTTTATTTGCACAGTTTTCAGTGACTGAATCTGATTTGGTGCAAAAAAAAAGTCCAGAAACTTCAGATACGAAGGACAGAGAAACCCATATTTTAATAGTAAAGGGAATACATGAGTTCAAAATACAAAATAATCAAAATGAACATAATAAGTGCGGTCTGAGGTTTGTTTCAGCTTTATTTGTCAGCTGTATTTTCAGCTGCAGGAGGAGAAAATGCCAAGTAGCAACATATACCATGCATACTTTAGTTTTTGATGAGCGATACATCCATGATATAATTTTTGAGGCTTTAATGCACCATCAGGATGACAGAAGAATAGACCCAGAGCTGGTTTTTGTTATTCTTATTTTTGTAAATGCATAACTTAACACAATATTGTAAAATGTAAGTCTACCTCTTGGCATTGTAAGATGCCTTGTTGGATTTATGGGCTACTGTGACATAAAACAAACAAAAAACATGATGTATATTAACCCTTAACAACCTAGACCTACTTTTGTGCTAACTCCCAAATGAATTTTACTCTACATATGATTTTTCTTTAGTAATGTATCACCATTTATTGCAATATTGTCCTCTGTATTTTGCATTTTTCAGTGAAAATCCAGTATTTTCCCATATTTAATTTAGTAATTATGTAAATGTTATGAGAGCTCAGAGTAAATTCAAAGGTTATTACATCAAAACAGAGCAAAATATATCACTGACCACATGTAAAAACAAGCTCCTCCAACCACTGTCATTAATACACTATTATTGAAACACTGATTTTACTGGTGAGTCAATGTTGAAGAAGATGATGGTGTTGACATGTTCACTACGGAGCCTTTGAACGTCCAAAAAAGACATGAAACTGCATTTTATCTGAATTATCTGATAGGAATAGTGCATCAAAACCTACATTTTAGATCAGTAGATGCTTTTGATTGATGAAGGTTGTTTGGTTCTTTTGGGGGTTAAATGAGGTGTGTGGTTTGTCATCTCCAGTGTGTGACCTCAAATTTCCTCTTAAAACACATGAAAAAGCAGCTGCGTTAAAAACGAGCTGCTGCATAAACCGGGTCCAAAGTGACACATACAAACGGCAGCATCAGCTCTAACGGCCTGTCCCGGTCTCAAGGGCACAGAGGGGAGGAGGAGGAGGAGGAGGAGGAGGAGGAGGAGGAGGAGGAGGAGGAGGAAGAGCATCTGTCTGCATGGTGACGTCATCCACCACCAGCCGCACGAGCCCTCTCATCCTGTGCGTAACGAATCGCCCGCCCGTCCGCACCGTCCGGGAGGATGAATCCAAACACTTTGCTCTCATTTAACGAATCCGTCTCGAATATTAAAACCAATTAACAAAGATCATTTTTCACATGCGGGGAGCTGGAAGAGGAGAGCGTAAAAGAAATTGCCGAGAGGGACGTTTAGGTTTTTTGTTTTTTTTTTTTCTTTTTTCTCTCCATCTGAAATATTTTTTGTCCTGCCTGAAAGCGCTTGGAGGAGAGAAGAGGAGAGGGAGGATGTGGAGGCGCCGGGATGGATCCTGGAGGAGATCATGCGACGAGGAGACGAGCATCCCCCCTGTTTCACTGCAGATGTCGACGCTTTTTTAGATTTATTCAGTTCATACATGTTATTTGAGTCGATAGACTATCATAAGACCCCGCGTCCGTGCGTAAAATATGACGATCCGTGCGTTTCTTTTTATGAACAGGGGTATATTTAAACTGCATACATTTACTGCCGCAGTAAATTCCTTTGTCTTTAGCTGAATGTTGTGTATTTTTTTTTCTGCAGAATGCGGTGTTTTAGGCCATGTTGGAGCATATAGGCTAATGCTGCATGGCCCGGCCTACATACTGTAATATTCTCCTCCACTGAATGACGGGAGGGGTTTGAAAGCCTGATGGAAAAATTATATAATACTCAAAGAGGGTCATTGTTATGTTTTGCATTTTAATATTGTGTTCAATGAGATGGTGTTGTTACATAATGATATGTAGGTGAGTATTTTATCACCAGTCTAATATTCCAGCAAGGACATTGTGTCTCAGCCGTGTGTTTATAGTACTGCGGTGCGTCCTTTTTCTTTTATCCTCCATGCTATCTTGCTCGTTTTCTCTTAAACAGCACTAATATGTTAATGTATTAATTTCCATCAGGTTATTTTATCACGCAAGGCTGTTCTAGTTGCTTTTGTTCTCAAGGGAAATCTGTTTCATTATTTGGCCCCAAAACATGAAGGGTTTTTTTGCTACCACAACGCTTTTTTTTGCACAATGCTTCTTTATCACCAAAATAACGCAAATCTAACGCAGCAGGCTCCTTTTGTTTACACTATGGTGATCAATCTGGCCTTAGCCTCATTCAGATCCCTGCAGCCCGGATCCATTCTGTAATGGCTGCCTTCTTGATGTGTCCTTGACATGTCATGGAAAAGAGAAATGGAGTATTATCTTTGTCTGTGCACAACAAGCAATGCTGAGTACTGATTATTAGAGCAGGAATGTGTAAACAGTTGATAGATGTCATAAATTATGGAGCAAAAAGGAGGTGGATAAGGATGTATTGGTGTGACCTTTAAATGTTGGCAGGGAGGAAGTGCATTTTAGAATTATTCATAATAGAGACAGTGGAGCATCTTTCATTTTCTTTCATGTTTATCTCTTAAAATGTGATATTAATGTGGGAAAATACACAAAAGAGAAGCACTGCAGCTGCACACCTCAAACATCAAAATGGACAATGAGATCATGCACTTAAATGCTGGGTTTTGGATACTCAGTGTGTACAGTAACCAGACTTACCTCAGCACTTTTAATGTCTTGGCTTCCTCTCTCAGTGTTCACAGTGGACCTTGATTTAAAATCAGTCAATTAAGGCACGCGGTGAATGCCAAAAGAGGAGCGCCGTTGCTGCAGAATGAATGAAATGTGGAGGGGAGAAAAGCTGCTGTATGTGTGCATGTGTCTGTGCATTTATCTCAGATTGTCTGCTTCTTTCCTGATAGGAAAGATTGGATAAGATAAGATTTTTGTACCTGCAGCCAATAGTAAACTAGAATAGAAATTGCACACGGAGCACTCAAGGTAAAAATATAAATGCAGATCTGAAGAAATACAAACTTAAAGGTCATATATGTATATATTGAAATTAAAATTAAAGGGCTCTTTCTTGTATATACATGCATTTACAGTGTATAAATGCACACATATCCATTTTCTGCTGCAGGTTATTGTCCAGCAAAACATCTTATTTCCAATATATGATGCCTTTAACACTGAACAGCATTTGCATTACCATAATAATGATTATAGTCTGTTTTATTTCTTTACAATTCCCTATTTTCAATGCTTCCCTCTTTCATATGTTGTATTATCTAATTCAGTTTATTCAGTGTCTTTAACCATATAACTTGAACTGAGTGTTTTATCTGACTGTCAAGACATCTAAAACCTCCCATTTCTGTGTATTCAGTTGATTCAAAGCCTCTCATGTCTTCTTCTGTGGTATTATGTTATTGTGCCCTCAGTTCCCCTGTGTGAGAGGAGCTGCAGCAGCAGCACATTATTGATGTTAAGGTCCTTTTCTTTGTGAACAGGAATAAATGGAGATCACCTCGAAAAATAAATCACTGCGTCATAGCATGTTTCATTTTTATGACCCATCTGTGACCTGTACTCCATCAGATATTTACTGTCTAATGAGAAAAAGTGATTGACCTGTGTAATTTGTCAGGTTTTAGTGGTTATTTGCCCAGTTCTGAATGTCATCATAGTTATTTATGGTTTTATTAAATAAATACTTTCTATTACAGCTGTTTGTTTTGTCTTTCACTTGAATGAATTCACTTAATGAAGCTGCATAATATACAGCATAATATTTAAATTATACATAACTTTAAACATTTATTTTACCAGACATCAGTGGTGGAAGTTGTATTCAGATCTTAAATCAAAAGTACTAATATTATGCTGTGACAATACTCCACTGCATGTAAAAGTAACTTAAAATATTTGTATTAAAATTTACACAAAATTTAAAAGTAAACAGTGCAAGAATAAAATATACACAGTTTGAAAAGTAAAAGTGGTTGCTGTGCAGTAAAATGGCCCTTGTCAATACTTTACTGTTTTGTACGATACGGTTGCATTGATTTTAGCTGCTGTGGCCTGAGCTCATTTATCTACTGTATCGACAAACTTCATACTGCGTAGTTTTTTCTACAGCAATGCATCATATTCTATAGGATCATCCTATTTTTGCCCTGTTTCTATGAGACACACACACAGCATCGCTAAGATCAACTTTTCCTGAGCTCAGAAAAAACAGCCTGTTTTCAGATTTGTGGCATTCTATAAGGAATCAAAGAGGGGTTTAAGGTTCATTAACTCATGATGGAGGACCATTTGAACTCTATCCACTTCTGCTCATCATATCTAAAACTGACACTTATGGGGATATGTAGTTTTCACTAACTTACATGTTGGTGCTGTTGGACAAATGACCCTTCAATAAACTGACTGATTATTTCTGTTAGTATTTCTGTTTCAGGTCTGATTTGCATCATTTACCTCTAGAATGTCCAAATAGGAGTCTCTTTTACTCCTGGTCCAGTATTATGCTATTAACACTAACAATATCAACCCACAATTAAATTACATAAAGTTAAGACACATTTGACCACACTGGTAACATCTAGCACCAGAGCATTCATTTTGTACATCTGTAAAATGATATACTAAACCTAGTATGATGTCTTTCCACAATGGTAGTATTATGTTGTATTCCTCTGCAGTGTGCATGAATGTGTACACAGTCAAATTGAACATTAAACTTCCCCCTTAATAAAGTTCTGTAGGCTATTTTTACTAAACACTATCGTATTTGCACCCGAGTGCACAGTTTTCTGACGGAAAGCATTTCTAACACCCTCAATCTGTGAAAGTATTAGAGGTTCGCATAGATTAGCTTCATATTTATATTTCTTATCAAGTATTTGGTATTTTCCAAGATATCGAAGTTATTCGATAAGTGGCAGGATGATATTGGCAAATTAACACTTTTTCCTGCTCCAAACTATTTTTAACTCAGGGTAAATTCAAAGGTTATTATATCAAAATGGAGAAACTTGAGGAAAAGGTCACTTCTTCAGCAAAATATATAATTAACTGAATGCAAAAACAAGCGTCTACAACCACTGTTATCTGTCAAAAATGGATGAGTCAATGTTGCAGAAGATGACAGTGTTTCCATGGTAACTACGGAGCCTCTGAATGCCCAAATGGGTCATATCTGATGACCATGAAAAGATGAGAAACTGTATTTTCCCCAAATTATCTAAATGTATTGATAGAATTAGTGGTTCAAAAGTAATTAAACCATTTATATCAGTAGATATA
The DNA here is from genome assembly GCA_037367365.1 of Apogon talboti. NCBI lineage: Eukaryota > Metazoa > Chordata > Actinopteri > Kurtiformes > Apogonidae > Apogon > Apogon talboti. Next base: position 8,338,247 of record JAPQRQ010000010.1, read on the forward strand.
TTGGTTGCTCGCGACTGTTTCGGCCTTTGAGGATTTAAAATGACTTCTACTTACATACACTACTGTCCAAAAGTCTTAAGCCACCATTAGGTTCGATGTTTTGACAAGGTTAAAACGTCAATACATATGCATTTCTTAGTCTCTACAAAAACAACAGATTTAATTTACAGAAAAATAGCAGTATTATAGAAGCTGTATGGAATTGTCCGGACAGACAGATGTTCAGAAGGAGACTTGGTGTAAAATATCACAAGGTTATTATAAAGGGCAGTCAACTGAAGATAATCAGACTTTTGACCATAGAAGCCTTTGAGTTCTGGTTTTTATGTGCGTGTTTCAATGCTGTGCACATATTTCCTTTATTTTCTTTTTGTGTCTTTTTTAAAATTTTTTTGAAATATTTTATTTTGGATTTTTCACGTAACAGCAATACAGTTACATACATACAAGTTAAATTTCTTCTTGTGCCTTAATAAATACTGAGAAACAAGTATGTGAGCTCATTACAAACCCTGCAAAAAGAAAGTGGCGTTAATGTCTCTGTTTGTATTTTAACATTATTCCATTAGTATGCCTATTTTTTAATGCATTCACACATACATTTTCAGTTAAGTAATCACTTTTATTTGTTTTATTCCCCCTATCCTCTGTCTTGTGTCATAAAATTCTCTTGGAAATTATCTGGAAGGCCTTTGAAGCTGATGAAAAATAACCACAGCTATATAAGAAAATGATGATGTAAGGAATGACAGCATGTATACGGTCTGAAAACATCGATCCACTGAGTGTCTGATGATGAATAATTACTGCTGTGGTGTCTGAGTACTTCATGTGGACACAGCTGAGTTTAATTTGTGTTTAGTTGCATTATAGAGGCTGAAACACTGTCTGTAACGTCACATGATGTACAGTTTGTGTTGCCTTTTTCTTCACAGTGGATCTAGAGTACAAACAGCAGACAGCACCTTGTTTACATCCCTGTGTTATAAAAGGCAAGCCAGTCTAATCTGACTGTGGAGCTGGTTGTTAATCCTCTGTTAATGATTGCTCTACATTTAGTCCTGCTCGCTCTCTGGATGTTTCCACGAGCTGCAGGTCACACTGCATGAGCCACGCTCCGCAAATGTTTGGGTTCGGTAAAAAAATCCTGTTTAATATCGTTTGATGGTCTCACACATGCACACAAACCCACACAAGCACACAGAGATTATGTCATCCGGCATTGTTTTTCCACCTATTGATCCAGTTACACGCTCAAATGTATTTTAAGTTTCGTGGATATGCGTGGTGAATGTAATTTTAATCCTCTAGAATCAGCCTGAAAACATTTTGAATTATATATTATATAAGAAATGATGAGGCAGCTGCAGCCGGAGTGGTATATTTTTAAAGTGTGAAATGTGATTGTGATTTTCTCTGCTAGGACTCGGCAGCAGCCAGTCTGTTGACAAAACACAACAGCTTCCACACAGCTGAAGCATTTTCATTAAACGTGGTCAAATTCTAATCAGCATACTGATTACATTCAGGGTTATATCATAGAGCTACAGAGAGCGTAAAAACATAAAAACATAGGTGCTCTCTTCCCTCTAGGCCGATCAGCCACAGCATTAAGACCACTAACAGGTGTAATAATATTGACTATCTCATTACAATGGTACCTGTCAATGGGTTGGATATATTAGGCAGCAAGTGATTATTTAGTCCTCAAAACTGATACGTTGGAAGCAGCAAAATGACCAACGTACAGGATGGAGGTGACTAGTGAGGATATTAAAGGGTCCCATGTTTATGACATTAATTGTGCTTTGTGTGTCACTTATAAGCAAGAGAGGCACAAATTCAGTAAAAAAAAAAAAAAAATCGCCATAAATGTACTGCACTGGACCTTTCTATTACGTGAATTATGCGCAGGGGCAGAACCTATGGGGAGCAGCCATTGCCGGCCGTAAGTGACGTACCATTGTTGATTCCGGGTGATCAAAGGCGAGTAAACAAGCAGCAGTCAGTGCAGGAGATTGAGTGGAAAGCACATGTTCAAGAAGCAAACTATGGCTGGCAGTTTTGAGGAAATGGGTGTAAATGGTTACCTATTTGATCCGATAATGTGTCATCTTAGCTTGGTGTCGTTGCACAAGGTCAGTGAACAGTCCTTTACAGCACAGCCAATCGGACAATACAACGACCGCTAGTATTACTATACGTGATCTTTTGAAATAGCAAGCAATGGAAATTCACTACAGGTAACCTTCACCCTCAACATGGACAATATCAAGGAGATGGTAGTGGACATGAGGAAGGAGCGGAGACCTCATCGGCCACTGTACATCCAGGAGTTTGAAGTGGAGAGGGTGAACAGCTTAAAATACCTGGACATCCACATCAGTGAGGGCCCCACTCGGACCCTTAATATTACACAGCTGGTTAAAACCTGTCAAAGCCCTGGGCCATTTGTTTCGAGTGAGAATCATTTTAATGTAACACAAAACAATGAATTAGCTGATAGCAGATGCTTTATTCATATATAAACCAAGTTATGATCAGAAAACAGCAAAGATAAGAGAACATTCATGATCACTGCTTCATAATACAACCTTTATTTTAGCTCTTCTTTGTCTCCTTCAGTGAGTTTTAGGGGTAGAGAAATAATATTTGGACGGTTGGATCTGGTTAGTGTTAGCTCAGCACTGCAAAGTTTGGTCTGTTGCTTTATTAAATTATTCATGACATATGATCTTGGACTGTTTGTCTGTCTGCTTGTTTTAGATATTTGCTTCGATAAGTGCTTCTTGTTTGGATTGTGTTATGTTATCTGACAGTTGGTATTGTTCAACTTTTATTTTTGTAGTCACAAGGATGTATAGAATGTGTATATTGTTAAAAGTGTCACATAGCATTACCATGGCGACACAGACAGAACTGGGGGCAACTGGGCTTAAGAGGCTACGAGGGCCCAGTGGCATCTGTGCTTCCTGAGGAGGCTGATGAAGTTTGGCATGTCGCCTAAGATCCTCAGCAACTTCTACAGCTGCACTGTTGAGAACATCATGACCAGCTGTGGTACGGGACTACAACTGGACCAAAAATTGCAGGAAGTGGTGAAAACGGCTGTGAAGATCACCGGGACTCCACTGTCCTCTCTGCAGAGCATCTACCCCCTGAGTCTCCAGTATCAAGGACCCCACCCACCCCCTGCACAGAATGTTGTTCACACTTCTACCCTCAGACTGGAGGTACAGAAGTGTGAAATGCAAGACCACAAGACCACAAGACCGAGGAACTCTGTCTTTCCCTCTGGCATCAGACTCCTAAACAGCTAACAGGAGTTTATAACCACAGACTACCACTGTTTGCACTAACTCATGTAAATGAAACTGTACGAACCTGTTTACATTTTCACTTGCACAGACAGAACTGCAGCATTTACATTTGCACTGTGTATTTCTGCACCAATTTATCTGTCTTGGTCTGTCTTTTTATACTTGTTTTTACACATGTAGCATTCTGAAAAGCATGAATTTTATTGTACATTGTACTGAGTGACTTTGACCAGGTCTATATAGTAACGGTGATGACTGGTTCAGAGCATCTCCACATCTACAGGTCCTGTTGGGTGTTCCTGGTCTGCAGTGGTTAGTACCGACCAAAAATGGACTAAGGAAGGACATCATAATCTCAGGACAACTGATCATCTGTGGGAGGTGTTGGACAAATAAATCTGATCCATGGAGGTCCACCTCTGTACTTCCAGGACTTCAGGGATCTGCTCTAACGTCTTGGTCCAGATACCACAGCACACCTTCAGAGGTCTGGTGGAGTCTAGGCCTCGGGTCAGAGCTGGTTTATGGAAAAAGATGAACCTAGACAATATTAGACAGGTGGTCATAATGTTCTGATCCATAGATGCTTGATTGGTTGAGATCCAGTTGTTGTTCTTTAGATACTTTTGGTAGGTTCTAACCACTTTACACTGGGAATGAACAAAAAGATCTGGAGATGCTCAGACCCAGTGATTTGACCATCACTATTCCGCCCTTGTCAAAGTAATTCAGATGCCTACTGTTGAACATTTTTTCTGTTTCTAACACATCAACTTCAGGGACTAAATGTTCACTTGCTGTCTAATATACCCAACCCACTGACAGGTCCCATCAGAATGAGATAATCAACATTAATACATCTTTGCCTGTCATAATGTCATGGCTGATGTTTTTCAGATTGGCGTTATGTTTCCATACACTTATAGCATTTATCTGAGAGGATCATCAGAATGCCCCACGACCCTAGTGAGGATAAAGCGGGTTCAGAAAATGGATGGATGGATGGATGGATCATCAGAAGGCCTTCTAAGTTACAGAACTGTGTGAATCCCACATTCATTCTGTCTTACACTTTAATGTAAGACAGTGCTGAAGAAATCCAAAGTACTTGGGTAAGCTATCAGAAGACATGACATATTAGATTTAAGGACATGTATCAGTAATCTGTAGTTATATACATTTTACATGTAACCCTTCGGACACTGCAAATCAGTAAATCCACTTGTGTTCTTCTGTGGACGGCGTTGAGGTGACCTCTAGGTGGCACAAGAGGCTCAGACAGTGACTGACCTCAAAAACAAGGATGAACCAATGGCAGAGGCGTTTGTGGACCATAACACTTAAACATGTTTTCTTTGGATCGCACAACATGTGGTTGAACTACTCATTGTAACAGTTAGGAACATCTTCCCATCACACTGGAATGCTTATCTTAAAAATGTACTATATAAGTGAGGATTTTTCCCAGTTAATCTGTACTCATGCTGTCAAATTGTTACAGTTAAATTGTCAAAGTCATCCATTGCAACATTGAAATGTGCTTTAACATGCTTATAAATATTTTCGAGTTCAGGAGGTTAACCGGAATAAGTAGCCTGAGAAAATACAATATGATATTTTAAGTTAAACACACTGTAAAAACAATATAATTTTATGATAAAAAAACACTTACATAAAAAAAGCTTAATAAGACACAGATGTTCTAATCTCATTTGGCGAGAGAGGCAATAAGACACTTTATTTTATACTTATATTTTATTCAATAGTTTTTTAATTTAATTGTGGTTATACTCTTATATTGTATTTGTTGTGCAGAACATTGATGGGAATTTCTTCTTGTTATTATTATTATAATCAATAATAATAATTTTATTATTATTTTACTATACTATATTATTATGATAAGAAAATATCAAGAATTACCCTATTGTCAGCATTTTCACTTACTCTACTACCATCAAATTAATGTTGAATTATATGTAATATCAGTCACAAATGAAAACATATCGACATCTAAACTGACACATAATACAACTTAGTTACAACAGTGTCACCTTGTTGTGTCCTTTATGCCATTTTCCTCTTGCTGTAATAACTGTCATTTATGTTGTCTTTGTCTTGTTGCATCTTTTTGTAACCTTTACATTATTTTTGTCTTTTACTTCTGTTTTGTCTTTTCCCTCTTCTTCTTGGGTTGTCTTTTATTTGTCTGTATTCTAAACTCTTCATTCTTCCATTTTAATCGGGAAAATTAATCATTAATCAAAATTAATTAATCAAATTAATTCACTTAATCAAAATTATTGTCATGAATTTTGTTTTGCTAATTGGTGAGTAATAAATAAAAACAGCTCTAAAACCCATTTTGGTTCCTGACCCTAAGTTTCGGAATTGACAGTTGTGGAAGGTTATGCACAGTTTTATTACCTCCTGTTATCTCTGTTTGCTGTGAAGACATTTTATGACTCAGTTTAATAATAATAATGTGACGAGGAGTAAAGGATTAGAATATGGGAATTTATTGTTAAATTCCACGCTCATGTTTGTTCTCCACAGTTATTTTTAATAATGGCAGTTGCAGGTGAAGAAGGAGTTATAGCCTTGTATTTTTATATGAAACTGTTCCCTTTAGTGACTAAGGTCATAAAATATTTATTAGCCAATAAAAGCATTGGTTATAGGTCATATTTTTAGTGTAGGGTCAGAGAACACATGGCTGTGAAAATAACACGCAATCTAAGAGACAGGAACTAAAGCAGCAGGGGTTTTGTAAGACAAATGAAATGTGCCAACAATATCCAGAACAAACATAAGATATTACACAAAGGAGTTTATGTAAGCCTGGAGATCTTGGTGAAAAGGTTAAAGTGATATGGTAGAGTAGATTTTCATATGTCACACCAAAAAAAAAAACAAAAACAGAATAATAAAACACACAATTCTTATTTTCCTGTTTGTCTTTGTTTTAGGATCTTATATATTTATTCTCACTCAGTTGAGAACAAAAAACCACAGAGGAAATTAAATGGAAAGCCTTCACCTGAATCTCTCCCCCAACACAAGACCAACTACATCTACGTCACCTTCTCCCAAAGGTGTCAGTCTACGTCAGACATGGGGCCTTCAAGTGTCTCTGGGAGAAATAGGAATAAGGAAGTTTGTGCACTGATACTTAAACTGTGAACTCATTAGAAGGAACAGCATTAAAAAGATCCAATTTAAATGATCTACTGGTAATGTAGATGATGTACATATATGGATATGGATTCTAAAGGTCGATACAATTTGTAAATAATAAATAATATGCATATGGGGCAGAGAAAACCAGAGAACCCATTGGCTGATATCACCCCCACCCCCATAAACATTTTGACAGCCTAAACTTGTTTAAATTAAACTCTAAATAATTAATCAATTAAACTCATTATTCAGCTTTGAGGTATATCATTTTAATTATTGTTATTATTAGTTCATTTTATAGGGACAGTGCACAGTAATGAACATCTGTATTGAAACACCAACAGATGTGAATATGGCAGATAAAATAGTAGCTAAAATGCACATTTGAAAAAAAAATTAAACCAATGATAATTGATTTGTCACTATTGGCATCATCTTTCATTATTACAAATAGTTTATAAAATGTCTTGTTGTTGCAGAATAATCAAACCAAATGATTGATCTCTTATATTATATTATATTATATTAAATTATATTATATTAAACTTCATTATAACTACAGATGTACAAGTACAAGGCAACAAAACGCAGTTATCATCTAACAAAGAAGTGAAATAACCTGCAAGTGCAGTATATATAGTATGTACATAATAAAGCAGTACTATAGAAGTATAAAAAGGTGGATGTGAAAATAATATACAGATGAAAGTACTATGGACATAATATACATGTGGAGGTGCTAGGAAAATAATACCGAGATGGCTGCTATGAACGTACAGTGGTGGAAATTGCTTTTGGGCACCCCATGCATTTATGATATATTGCATTAAAAAAACACTCTTACGTCACTGAACTCTGCCAAGTATTGTTCCATTCTCCAAACCCACATGATCCCTTCTGCACATGCTCTGTTCCACCGAGGTCAAAACGGAATGTTTCAACAAGAGAATGAAACACATCCAGGGCATGACATGTTGAAACTGTCAAAAATCTAATTTTGTTAAATTTTCTTGTTAACAATAAAGTCTTGTTTGCATTTGTTTGTGTCTGTCTGATGCAGCCACACTTTTTGAAACACAAAAAAGATTTTTTTGCAAATATTTCAAGATAATATGTGAGATTGTGTAAAATTTTAAGGGTGTCTGAAAAGTTTTTTCCACCAGTGTAAATGCAGATGTAAGTACTATGGATGGCTAAAGTAGTAAAATGAAAAAGATACATTAATGCATCACATAAGCTAATAAAACACTGCCCATTTGGCCTTTACATAAAACACTTTTTTGCTGATAAAATTTACACACTTTTATTTTATTATAATACAGTATTTTTCTCCACCATAGCCTTTAGCTCCACCCTTTCTTTGTATAGTTTTTTAATCCCACCTTTATCTAACAACTACCAGTTTTCACGTCCTGATTGGTCCATGTTTTTTCCAGGAATAACGCCGTTGTCACACCCACTTCAAACATGTTCAAGTGTTCTGAAGATTGACATTCTAATATTTCCCACAGTCCCTGAAAGCAGCGGGAGACTGGAGGTGGAGAGAGGTAGATGTGAACGGCGGAGAGAGAGGAGGGGAACAGATAGCCAGACCCAGCTAGCGCCAACATCCTGAGCCTGTTTACCAGCAATTAAGCGCTATTCTTGCGTGTCTGGCTCTGAAGATAACACCAAATTCACATGTTTTCTTTTAGATAAGATGTAGACCACTGTCACCTCGTCGACTAGGTGTAAAAAGGTGCAGAAATATGTGCCGGTAGTTAGCTAGGTTACCGTGAAGAGACAAAAAGGGCATCTCTGTCTTTGACCGAGCGCCCGATCGTAATCTTCGGATGAGAGTCGGTGAAATCTCCCGCTGTTAAATCGAACCTGCCAGGTCTTGGCTGTGATAAAAACAAGGGAGGGGACATTTCACAAAAACTGTAAAAATGAAATTTACAGAGCATCTCTCAGCTCACATCACCCCGGAGTGGCGAAAACAATATATTCAGTATGAGGTAAGTTAGCGCTACATTAAACCTGCACTGTGCTACTGACTAGCTAACCGGCTAACTAGTCAGGCTTTGCGTTTGACAAATGTGTATTCTCTTTATTTTAATGTATTTTCTGTGTGTTAGAAATTCATATGTCTTCCTTGTGGGTCACTACTGTGCTTTCGTTACACAACAGGAAGAGGGAACTGCTTCATTTTTTTACGCCCGCAAATCTAGCAGCCAGTGTTAGCTAGCAAACTAGATAAGCTAGGTTTGTTATGTTGTTCTGCAGGTTAACAGCTTGGTGTGCTGCTGTCCGTCCTCACACACTGCTATGTGATGTTTTGAAGACAAAGGGTATCTTTCTGAGCTATCATTTATTGAACTGGTTAATCTTTGCGCCTGTTAACCCCTCTGACTGTGCTGAAATGCTGAGGCAGCTCTCAGTCGTATTGCTGTTTTAACATCATCAGGGTGAACTAACTGACGGGGTCACTGGGTGAAGAGAGGTGCTGACAGCTCAGCATGCAACCTTTGAGCCATTAATGCCGTATAAGAATGCTATTAAGATTTTATCTTAATTTTCTACACAGGGTTTAGAGTGTATACAGATATTAAAATCATCCAAGAACCCCTTTGCATTTGTGCCTAAATACAAATAGGTGATAACTTCATGAGAAAACCTGCATGAAGAAATGGTCTGTTATGCAGTGTTGGACATTTTGCTGTTATGGTTTGGATCCACTTGGTCCCCTTTGCAGTATACATACTGTTTGACTTGCATAATAGAAGTGAACAGTGAATTATATAAAGAGATGCATAGATTTATCATTGAGCATTAATGAGTTCGTATTGGCCTGGTTGACTGGCATCAACTATCAACAAATAAGTTGTAATATCACTGATAGTGTTTGTTCATCATCAGTTTTTAAAAACATATATTTACATTCACTCTAATATTTTTTTAAATGTTTTTTTTATTATGTTCTCTCTCTATATTGGACCTTGAGTCTGGAATAAGGTTTAACTAACTAACTAATACTTTGTGATAAAGAGTTATTTTTTTTACATGAACATTTTCCTAGACTGTGATGAATAAGTAAAATAATTGTATTCTGTCACATGTATTCACACTAAGCATGCATGACTGAAAGATGAAGTCCCAGCTTTCATCCTCTTTTGTTTGCTATTTTATTGTTATATAAGGAATGTTTAATTGAATGTTATTGCACGTTGCAGATTTTCCTCAGGCTTAGCCAATTAATCTTTCCTGCTCCACAAACTAAACTAACACTGTTAGAAATGGACAATATTTCACTTAATTAGACGATGCAGAACTTTTGAACTTGACTTGTAATTCAACATAACAAAGGTAATAAATACATAAATCTATGTAATTGAATATCAAATGTTTAAAATTATTGCTGCTTCAAGAAGATAAGAAGTGCAATTCAGACTCTGCTTATCTGCTTACAGAAGCATATTTCACATTTATTGTTATCTGTAAACGATTTACTGTCAAATTACATATGCACTCTGCCTGCCTGATCCACTATCACTCATAATTAGGATGGATCTTGTTGTTACACTTTCATTATAACCGATTTAACAGTACAAGTACTGCATGACCTGAGTTTGAACTGTAGTTAATTTGTTTATATAGCTTTAAGATGTGCACACAGGTTTAACTGGGAGACTTTTGGTATTAGAGCTGCATCTGAAGGTTATTAGTGTTGTTTGTTTTTAAATGTGCAAAATGTCAAGAAGTTGCTGATTAACCCTCTTGTTGATTCTCAGAGACCGAAAGATAGTTGGTGACTATCATAGAGAGGATGGGGAGTAAAAGCTATCCTTTAAATGCAGACACCAATGATTAATTGACTTTTTCTTTTGCTTGAAAAATAACTGGAGGTGCACTTTTGTATCTTATTGACCTGAGCAAGATCAGCAATCAAACCTTTATCTTGAACGTCTCCCCACTGTTAGTTCACTAATGATTGTGAAGTGATCTTAGACCAGTATTTTTCTGCAAGTATGATCTTTGGTCCATTTGCAAATAGCAGTGGCCAAGTTTTAGTGTTGATATTAATTGGCTACTGCTAGCATAAGCATGTTAGCGGTTTCTGCTAAAAAGAGAGTGTGCACTTATAACCATTAAAAACATGAAATCTATTTCAGACTTTTTTGTTAACAAAATCTATCATTAACTGAACGTAAAAACAAGCACCTGCATCCACTGTCATTTTTCAAAATCCTAGAGTTTAATCTGTGAGTCAGTGGTGCAGTTGATGGCATCTCCATAGTCATCACAGCCTTGCACTGAAACTGCATTTTAGTTGAATTATGTGACTATATTAATAGGGTTTTTTGAGGATTAAAGATAAAATGCCTGCTACCTAATATTGCAAGCATCTAACAAAAATGCTCAATGATTAGATGAGAGGTTGATTAACCTTGTGTTTAATTTTTATCTTGGGTACTATTATGTCCAGTTCTTTGCTGCTGTAATAATAAAAGATTATTGTATCAACCTTAACTCTTACTTATACAAAACCCTGCTGTATGTGGGAACTCCACCCTACCTCGAAATTAGAGTTAATTAGGACAATGAAGCACACAGTTAACAAAAAGAAATAAAAGAATAGCTAATGGATTGTGATATCATATTTGATATCTTGAAAGACCGTTTAATAATGTGGATCCACACTACATTCTCCATTTGGACTTTATAGCTTAATGTACTCTTCTGATCCGACAGATAACATGCAAATAGTGTAAAACAAAAAAGGTGTTTCGGAAGCTTGCAAATTGTGACAAAAGTACAGCAAATGCAGCACTGAAGTGACTGAAGTGCTCATTTTTTCAGCTTAAGACAGCTTAAGCAGTCAACTCAAGGCATAAATATTTTTCCAGTCCTGTCATTCCTCGAGTGCCGAATGTCAACAGAAGATTCAAGACCAGTGTCAAATGTCAGAAATTGAAATGTTACATAAAGGGATGTGGTTGTTAAGAAGAATGTATGGATTTCTAGTGTTGTTTCCTGATTAAGTTACTGTTTGCTGCAGATTCTAACTCATAACAACTCTTCATCCAGGAATTTATATGTATTTTAACCATAAAATAATGACCTATTGCGCTGGCAACAAGAAAGGAGGCCACATGCAGCAGTGCCAACCAAAAAGTAATTTATTGACTCAAATTAATAACTGCATAGTGTGGCGTGGGAATAGGTGAGTAATCAGTCGTGTCTGCAGTGAAAATATGGTGTGAGGGATGTTGTCTGGTGCAACAAACCGAGCAAAGAAAGGATGAGATGGATGAAAGAGGCCAGACTGAGAGAGGGAGAGAAAAGGCATAGAAGGGCAGTTCTTTATGGTTTCTCTAAGTCCAGCCGACATCAGCAGGTAAAAGCACATGAAGCAGATGACCTTCCTATTGCACATATTATGCCCTGCTCTGTCAACGCCCAGTATCTGCAAAGTAAACAACAGAACAGGTTGGAAGGAGTTGTCAGAAGTGAGAAGAGTAGCAGCTAATATGTGTTTTAATTGTGCAAATAGAGAAATTCATGGGTTGTTTTGAGTAGGGATAGATTGATTAATCAGTACTGGTATGATATTTAACAAGTATTGGTACTAAAAGAGCTTAAAATGAGGGAATAGGTAATGTTAGGCGTTACCTAGTTTGTCAAATATATTCAGATACAGTTTAATTTCAGCAATAGTAGTCTTGCACCAAACTATTTGGATATGAATGTATCATCATTTCAAGATCCAGCATCAGTCATCTAGTTTTGAGTATACGCTAATTCTGATTAATGACATTGTGATCCGATCTTTTTGAGAACATTTGTTGCTACAGGCTATTTTGATATGTGTATAAATAAGCTATAAGGTTGCATACAGAGGTGTAAAGTCCCACAGTGTTTCTGTGCTGTGAGGACAGATGTGTCTGGAGTCTGGAATGCCGCGATCATGTTTCTGTTTCCAGCGTTCCTCTCCCTCTCTGTACCTGAGAGCAGCCTCTCTGCATTGTTTGGTGACAGCAGGTCTTTGCAGTATTCTCATAAGTCATCGCTGTCCTCTGCATAGCCGCTTATTGGTACGGCACAGTGTGACTGCAGTGCATTTACTCAGCCAGTGTCTCCCAGTATGTCACCACACAGCAAAACCTGAAACATTATGACATCTGGAATGCGTATGAGAGGCCGATTTTTGTCTGATTTGATTGTTTTTCAAGTGAGGAGGAGAGGAGCGTGCTGGCTGTGAGCCTCTTCTTCACTTGACGTATTGTTTTACTTCTGCGCTCCTATTGCTGCACAGTCACATTAAAGCTTTAAGGTCTTTTCCTGCACTGTTGAGCAGCCTCAGCAGCCCTGTGGAGTTTCACCAGCAACAGCTCACTTCCTCAAATCCAAATCCTGTTGCTATTTGACTGCTGGAAATTGTTACAAATATGTGTTACCTGAATTATCCTGAGTCTTGGTCAAAGAAAAACAGACTTCTAATTTATGTGTTCTGTTCAAATTGAGATACATGTTGTTAATTTTTAAAGTGAATCACCATCAGTGCATCACCAAAAACCATGTGAGAACATTCCCTTTAGTCACTGGTGATACCATGGTGCCCACAGATTCTTAAAAAGTCATTTCGGACAGGAATGAATGAAGCCACCAACAATTATTCATGGGTGCAGGGGTTCAGGTATGAGCTTTAGCAACTTGAAAGTCAGTGGCAGAAACATTAGTCATGGAGAAATGGAAATGTAACATTAGCTGGATTGCAACATGGTTAAGGCAGTAACTATGAGGCCTGTTGTGCTGCTATTTTTGTGAATGTTAGGTGTTAAATTTGACCAAAAATGTCTTAAAAAGTCATAAATCTGGCTTCCTCAAACCTGCAGAAAGCCTGGATACTATATCTAAAGCTAATTGTTAAACTTATGCAAATTCACTTCATACTGAGCCTCTTAATATGTCTTAATGCTCAGTTGGTCTAAGTTTTGTTTGTACTTGTGTGTTATTATTTACATCCACATACGTTGGAGTAATAAAATGGCGGCAACAGTCATAAACATGTAATCATTGACGATAGGAAAATTATTGAATGGAATTTTGTATGGTTTAACTTTAATTCATTAAGTGCCAACTGTCATGAAGACACAAACCAAATGTATAGAGTTGTAAAACGAACCCTCACATGCTCTAGTCTCTGCCGTCAGATAATCGTATCATTTGATAATGGAGCCATTAACCACATGATTAAATGTGCACCAACTCTGAACATGCTGTGCTGTATTCCGTTCCGCGTGCTTGTGGAAAATGTTACCGCAGTACATTCTTCTTTATTTACTGTGTGCCTTGATTAATGCAGTGGTTAAATTCAACCTTTTCCCGTTTGGTATTTAATAAATAAGCCATTAAAAGGTTAATTAATCACTGATATTATCACCCATTTGAAGCAGTGACACAAACCCCGGTCCAAGTCCTAAACAGACTGGGTTTGATAATGGCCTTTTCCTTTGACATTTTTCTGTTAGTTATTTCCCCAGATGTATCACTTGGACAGGCTTTCGTCCCCCTGTTGCAGTGTTTGGACTCAGACCAGATGTAGCTTGTTGTTCCACCCAGCTGTAAATCTGGCCCTGGGTCTGGTTAGTTTTAGCTCTGTGAAGATGTGGGACCCAGGACCAGGGAGGTTTGCAGACCCATGCTGACCAGGGCTGTTTCATGCATGTCATGTTTTCCTGTGCCAGCTGTGTTTAGGTCAGACACTTGGCAGGACGGTTAGATAATAAATTGATGTGTTCCATCATCTGTGTGCTGAACCAGAGTCTTTGTTTTCACACTGGCCCCCAGCTTTACCAAACCTGAATATTGACATTAAAACAGAACACACCCTTTTATAAGTGTGTGAGATTTGAGAGTCTTCATGAAACAGGTCGGACTAAGACTTTGTTGACTGAGCGGATTCTTTTCCCAATAAAAATTATGACGGAAAGCAGCTTTATTTAACTTGACAGATTCCAAGCATCCACAGGAAACATAAGAGGATAAATGCCTGATGGTCATATGTATGACTCAACACAGCCCTCCAATGACTAAAAAAAAGCGGCTGCATGACTGCATGGCTTAGACTATTTATAATAAAGTCTGACAGACAAGGTTGAGACATTTGTTAACCAGTAAGTGAAAAAATAAGCAACGTGCTGTAGAAAGGTTCTCTGAGGTGTCACTATGTGACTTTCGTTAGTCTGAAATCCCTCATGTTGTGCTGCTGTGGTAACCACAATAACACAACACTGCTAGTGTGTTTCCTGAACAGATTAGACATTTACAGCAACACAAAACAGTTAGAAACATGCAACCATTATACTACCCAATATTCACATTAATAATCACCAGTTATTGTTGCCTACCTTCTTGCTGACATATTAAAATGCAAATTGCTACCAATAAGACAGAGTAATTTATGCATCTCTATTAATGCCTATGGTGTAATCTACAGGGGGTTTGCGATGGCTTGGAGGTCGGGCTCTGACATACTGTAGCTGACATGCAAATGAAAAATGCACCAACACATCAGGGTCTACAGCGTTGTCAAACAGATTGCATGTAGGTACAGACGGGCACTGGACTTTGGTACTTTTATGGCACTGACCAAATTCGTTAGAAATTAGTGTTGAAAATGCCTGGTCATTTGATACCAAATTTCAGCATCTAACTACGCATGCACGGCTTCTATACTTTTTCATTAATGATATTATGTAATCAGACACTGATTTTTTTATGTTTATGTTGTAAAAACTGCTATGAGTAGAAACATGCCGGAGTGCTGAAACATAAACTAAACAACAGAAGTTAAATAGGGTTATATTTTATATCATATGAAACCACTCTAAATGCAGAGGAGATTAAAAATACAACAATAAATGTATACCTTACTGCGTAATGGAATATTCTTTTTGTTATACTGAAAAACTGGCCTCATTTGGGAACTAGAATTGATGATAAGCTATCAAACACTTCTGAACCTTACCCAGCCTCGGCAGCTCAAGTCAGGCATCTGAGTAGATCGCATAACCTATGTAACTGTCATCTTATCTTTCCTCTTGTTTTTATGCATGTTTGGTAGTAAGTTACATGTTACTACAGCTAGAAGGTTGCACCTAATGTTGGCTATATACAGTACAATTATAAACAACAATAAAAAGGAACATGTAATCACCTTCTCTAAACACATGAATGAGTTTTTCCAGGTCTATTTTTGCTGTGAAGTCTCTGAGTTTACTTGTATATGTAAGATGAATATATATTAAAAAAGATCTTGTCACTTGTTATGTTTATGTAGATGTTTGGGTTAAATTCAGAGAATGCTTCTAATTTCACTATTTGGAGTTTAACTTTAATTTAGATTCATTTCTAGAAGTATGTGAAATGTCAAGACATTCATTATTACATAATTTCTCGTATTATTATATTTTCATTATAACAATGCCCTTGACAGGTTATTACATAATCTAATGAAAATGTGGTACAGTTTGTGGAGTTATTAATAGTTGATGTAATAATTAATTCAGTATTTTTCCATAATGACTCAAGGTACAGTGTGCTGTGAGAAAGTGTGATGAATTCATTTCTCTCTTTGTATTTGCTTAGGGGTAGCATTATTCTCAGTGACTATAGAGTGATATTTTTACCAAATACCTTGTTTTATAATACCTCAAATGTACACCTTTATGTGTATTTTATTTAGTTACATATTTAACACCATAATTGGCATGACTAACTGCAATGTCTTTATTCTGTGTGCCTTCAAAACAGTGTTTTATACATATTTCTTTCTTAGTGTATCTGTGTGGTATAAAGAATTAAATGAACCAGAATATAGTTAGTAGACAGGAAATAGAATAAAATGCTGCAAATGTCCCTGGCCAATTTCAGACCTTTGGGGACATTTGCATGGTTGATTATAAGGAATGTCTCAGCTCTTTAAGCATTTTTGAGACTATTTTGGACATTAATTGTTTTCCATCTGCATTGACCTTCAGTCACAGTCTCAGCCTGGTGATAGATGTATATTAGCAGTGACGTCTTGTTTGCATAGCAGCACATTTATTGTGATGTAATTTCCATATGCCACAGGCCTGAGGTGTTTTTCTATTATAAAACAGACTGTATTTTCTTAGTGTACATCACACCGTGGTGTGGAGTTCTGTGCACAGCAGTTATAGTGGAAAATCCAAGCCGCAGCAGCATGGCTTCATGGGAAGTTGGTTTGCTGACGGCAGCTGGTTTTAGTTGGACTGATTTGTAGAGAAGCAGACAGAAAAATAAGGGTGAACTGACTGTTTTTACTTACAGTCACATTTGCAGTCAGCAGACATTTAGAAGGACCTTTGACACTACACTGACACAAGTCATAGTATTTAATATACTCCTTTTATTTAAGTATTTTTTCTAGAGTTATTGCACACCTATTACTTTTTGAAATTCATTTTATTGTTTCAACAAATGCAAAGTAACTCTCAGTGATAAAGTACAGTAGTTTGTACCAATACATAATTAATATGTTGCCATTTGTTAATTTGCCTTTACAGGCTCAGTCTTGGTAAAGTAGGATATATGATACCAGAGCTGGAATGAATAATAAATGGAAGTCAAAGTCTTGTTTTTCTGAGAGCTCAACTGTTATCGTTACGTCCTCTTATTTATTTTGTTGACTCAACTTCAAAAGTCAGACTACAAACTAAGAAATCTATGAGTGGCTTCTTAATGAACAGGAGGCATACCTTTTCATACTATTGGCACACTGTACAGTATAGGATATGTGGAATACAGGGTCTATGGTTTAGTTTAAGAAGAAGCAAACATAATGTGACATTTAGGTTGGCCTTTTCAAAATAATTTAGTACATAAAGTATGTTTACCCTTAAATCAGGAAGACAAGATGACTTATAGTAGATGAGGACTATATGTTTTGGTTATCAGTATTTATTTGTTGTTGACTGGAAAAAAAGAGGAGTCAATTGAGAAAACAGCAGTGATTAATTCTATCATGGTAATAGTACAATTTTTGCATGTGATTTGTTTTTTGGGAACATGCTGCATTACGTCATATGCTATTCTGTAGAATTATTCACGGCCGAGAGAGGCAGCATTGATTGATGTATGCTAAGTGTACCATGCAAAATACATGTAGATATTCTATGCGTGTATGTAAATAGATGCAGACAGACTGGGAACTTTAATCATGAAGCAAAAATAGACTGTAAATCTTCCTATTTAAGCTGACACTTAAGAAATAGTCATGAGCCCTTTTAGTGTTAACATTTTTTTCACTGTGGATGAGTTTGTATCCATGTAGTGGACGTCTACAGCAGTGGGGGATACATTGATTTAACTGTCATTTATCTGTATAACCCAGAGGCAACATGTCCAGAAAAGCTGAGTGGGAGTTTTTGCTCTCAGCTAAAGCTGAAGTATTGAATTAATTTGATTGATTAAGCTTTTACTTTTTAAATGTAATGTTAAATGTAAAAATCAGATGAAAAGTCAAAATGCAACCGGTTTGTTTGTTGTTATGCATTGACTGTAACTATGTTTGTCTAGTCTTGAGCATTATTTTAGTAGTAGTGTTAATTTCTATTGCACATAGACAGTGTATAGGTTTAATAAATAAAACTGTTTTTGAATCATGTTTAGTATTGACTTCCTTTAGACAGAAATAATGGATTAGAATTGTCAACAACCCACAGCACTGAACAATTCAGCCCTATTTTCAGCCCACAGTGTCTTTGGTCCAGTTTTGGTACTGTGCATACTTGTGATATCTGGTTATTATTAATATGATGTGCTCGTGTGCTATTTCCCAATTCTTGTGGGTTGACAAGTTGAGTGAAACATAAAACAGTAGAGTGGCATGCATTAGAGGGTTGAACAGTGAGCTCTGTGTGGCTGTGCCCAAATCCAGTATGCAGGAGGTGACTTTTTTCATGGCCGTATTTGGACGCAGACCTTATCAACCTGTTACACCACATTTTGTCTTGAAATGTAGACTCTGAAAGAAGCAGCCCTGTCCTTATCTTTGTTTTTCACTGTTTCTTGTTTTTTTTTTGGTTTTTTTTTGTCCACTTGTCGGTCCAGGGTAATGCTGCCTTCAGCAGAAAATTGTCCTGGAAGACAGCTGCTGATTCTGCTGGTCTTATTATCTGATTAGGAAAGAAAGCAAATGATGGAGGCGGAGGAGGGGGTTTGAGTGGTAAAATGACAGAGAAAAACATCAGTGTAGACAGATCAGATAGAATGAAACTGCTCCTATGTTGAAAAAATGTCCGTAGAAGGAGGGTAAGAATGGAAATCTGACATACTAAGGGCTTTACTGTCATAATCCACAGATAAACTTCACTTAAACCTCTTTCTAGGAGCATGGAAAATAGAGGAAATTCTTAACATGGAAAGATGAGAACAAATGAGGCGGAAGGTCAGGGAGATGTGAGAGAACAGGACTGAGTGCTGATGGCATGGGCCTTAGCACCTGACTGGTATTAGAGGGATCACATACTTACACATACACACCAGACTGGACACATGCATAGATGTTTCTTAAATTCCCATAGCTGTCTCCTGTCCTTTGAGCCGAGGCTTAATAAGACATACTTTAACGACTCCGCGTCCTCTCTCCGGTCACCGACACTTTCCACTGCAGTCTGCTATTTCCTGCATTCCCCAGAATGCCCTTCAGAAACTCCCAGGGAATATAAATGAGCAGACTGTACGTGTGTGTTCAGGGACAGTGAAATGCCATCGGTAGTAAACGTAAGATGCATTTATTTGATCTCTCGCATTATAGATTGACATTTATAAGGATATATCAACAGAGCAATTACCTGACACATATAGGAGAAGAGCATGAATTGAGTCATGTGATGCCATGACTTTGAAGTGATGCTAAACATTAAAATATGGTTTTTGAGCCGAAAGAAGGATCATATGACAGAATTGTCATTAAACACATCAATGTTGCTGATAATGCACAACAAAATCAACAAGTATGTAAAAAAAAAAAAAAGTATAGGCGAAAACAGTTCTCACATTGATGCTAAAGTCGAATATTTAGTACAACTCTACATCAAGAAATTCTATAAAATTTCTCAACAAAATGAAATGCCATATAAAGAAACCTTCGTCAAAACTTTCCATTTACAGTGTATAGTTGCAGCACACAGGTTAGTGTTGTTTTTACCCTGTAGCAAGGATTCCATTAACAGAAACAAACAGATAGTGGAGTACGTCCTGTGAGCCAGACTAATGGTACAATACAGTTACTTAACAAACAGTGCATTGTATCCTTTTAATTACCCTGACTGTAGGATGGCACTGTAATCTAATGCGGTAGTTCTGAAAGCATTTCACTTTAGAACCCACATTTACTCATGGTCATTAAGTCATGACCCACTTTTATAGAATTCAGGATGATTTTTTTATCCTCAGCATTAATTTTCTAAAAACACATTTTCATCCTCGTATTCAGAGCACATAACTATCATAATAAACCGAGTGAATTTCACAACTTAATACTTGAACCAGATGATTTCTATGAAAAAGAATGAAATTAAGATTACAAGTATTTAACTCCTTAAATAATAAGTAAAACCAACACAACAGGATATTTTCACTTAAACATCTATTTGTGGAAGCTGTTTTCACTCTAAATAAATGGATTTTTTGTGGTTTTGGGTTTCAGTCAATTTGCCACATCAGTTTTCATAAATTATTTTACCACTACAGTATTTGGACAATGCAAGCTTAGCTCATCAGTGTTCCATCAGTCAATATAGAACTGGCATCAGAGCACTAAACAGTTAAATACATGTTTTGGGTTTTTTTTGCTGCACTTTCCAACCCAAACATGACCGCGACCATGCGGCTCAGAAAACTGGGTCTAATGCCTCAGTTTCACATTAAAATATTTTTACACTTCTCAGAATATCATATAACACCTGAAACATTGTGTGTTGCAATGTTGCTCAGGCAAGCATTGACATTAAAACATGATTAGTGTACATTGGATGTCTATAGAACAGAAATATTGTGATTGGAACTGAAAGCATCAAGACTTTATGTCTATAGTTGTTTCTAGTCCATAGTGACTATTACTAAATCACATATTGATGAAAAACTCAGTAACATTGCAATGATAATACATTAATACAGAATCACAATTATGAGTGTAGATGAATAAATGGTCAACATATAAAATTTTTATATATAAAAAGATGTGTCCAAAATGCTGTTAGTTTGACATGTCACAACAACTGTGTGTGGCTACCGATGCTATAATGGTACCGTGGGCCACAGTACCCATGAGCCACTAATGTAAAGCAGATTAGACATAAATAAACCATACATTACGAATCTCATATTTTCAGTAAGCGTTTTAGACCTAGCAGCAAAACTATTAAACTCACTCATATATGTTACTCAGGCTGTTGTTGATGTTTGAGGGAAGCTTCTGGTTTAGCTTTCGCTTTGCATCATCTCTGCGTCACAAAGCATTACGTCACTGTCCTGCAACACATTTCTGAAAACACCGAGTTGATAGAAATTTAGAGGATACCGTTTGTTTTCTGTTTTTAAGGTCCCTGTAGGCTTTGACATTAAAAACACAGCATCCGTTTTGTAACACCTCCACGAGGCACTTCAATGTATATAAACAGTATGAGCCCCCAGTCACACAAAAGTAAGGAAAACACTGAGATCTGAGGTTTCTGTGGGACACAAATGCCAGCCTAATCCAGTTATGACTCCTTTAATCCTTTTGACAGTTTGGTGTCAAGATATGAAGTGTTTGTCTCACTGTGGGTGGGGGATAGGGGGATGAGAGAGCGAATGGAGTGAATAAAAGGGCTGAGGCAAAAAGAGGAGAAGAAACAGTGGAGGGAATGAAATGTAAATGTAAAAATATATAAAAGGAAGATAAAAGATGGCGCGAAAATGGAGGAGGGAAGAAATTAGGTAGTTGAGGAAACATTCAGAGAGATGAAAGAGGGAAAAGACACCACAGACAAGCCAATCCCACTGATATGTGGTTAATTATTGTGGCGCATTTGTGGTGTTACCCACAAGTGGTGCGTCTGGGTCAGAGTAGAAGTGTGTAAGGGAGAAAATGTCCTAAACAGAGAGAGGGAGAGTGTGGAGTAAGAAGTACACAAAGCCTTAACCAAGGGTAAAAGTAACAACACAATTCTAATTTTACTGAAATATAATATACAACAGTATTAGTTTAAAATATTCTTAACTTGTTAAAACCTGGACTGTTTGTTTCTAGTTGGAGTCATTTCAATGTAACGCAAAACAATGGATTAGCCAGTTGCAGAAGCTTCATTCATATAAAACCAAGGTATGATCAGAAAACAAGTTCATAATCATAGTATCATAATGCAACCTTTATTGTTGCACTTCTCTGTCTCGTTCAGTGAGTTGTAGCAGTAGGGAAATAATACTTGTACTGTTGGATCTGCTTAATGTTAGCTTAGTGCCGCAAATTTTGTTGCATTGGTCTTTTATGAAATTAATCACTGCATATGCTGGTCTCAAACTATTACTTAATAATATTTGCCTATTTATACGCATGTTGTTTGAATTTTATGTTTTGTGAAAATTGGTTTTGTTGAGTTTTTAGCTGACGTTGTATAGCGTGTGTGTACTACTAAAAGCAGTAGCTAAAGAGCACAATGGCTCACTACAAAAGAAGTAATAGTGTACCACATTCATGGTCATGGTTCGAAGAACAGAGAAATGTTGTGAAAAAGCTTAAAATGTTTATCTTTATGAGGCCCATTTTGCATTATTAACCATTAAGTTGAAAGCCTAACCTGCTAACTGAGATCATATTGGTCAGTGGTCTCCTCTTAAAGACCTGTTTGAGGGTTAACACTTGGTTTTATGGTCAGGTTTAGAATTAGGTTAAAGTTAAAGTAAGGTACCAGGGAATGCATTAAGTCATGAGTGTCCTCACAGTGCTATGCCATGTCAAGTCATATCCAGTGTGTGTGAGTCACAGGAGGAGAGAGTGAAGGGGAAAAGGACAGAAGTAGGGTAATCTGCGAGGATAAGCAGAGCTGCCCTCCTTCCTGTTGAGCTGCATGTGTTTTGTTTTGGAAACTTTAGCCTTAGCACATGCTGAGCCAGCCTACTGACCACACACATACACTCACACACACCCACTCAAACCCTATGGGCCTCAGGAGGAGTGTGGGAAAACTTAGCATTTGTCACCTAAATGTCCTTTACGTCTGTGTTTGTGTGCCCGGGTTGCTGCTGATGAAGGCAATGTCATGTTGGCAAACACAGCACTCTGTCACCTTTAATTGGCTTCATAGTAAAACACACTGCATCTCAGCCAGGTTTAGTTACAAACTGTTTTCATTTTCAGCTCACTATAACTGTAAAAAGTAAACTTTTTAATTTAATTCCCAATTTCTTACTTTATACCTGTTATTAGCCCTACTTTCTTATAAACTGTATGTATTTACTCAGTATTATATTACACGCTGCTTGAATTTCTTGGACTTTTATCCTTAGGCAAGATATGGCACTGCAGTCAAACTTGATATTCATTTGTCGATCAGCCACAATATTATGACCACTGACGAGCATTAATTTTTATTATATCATTACAATGGGACATACTGTAGCAGCAGATCCCTGAGGTCCTGGAAGTAGAGAGGTGGGCCTTTATGGATCAGATATATTTGTCCAACACCTCCCACAGGTGATCAACAGTGCTGAGATTTAGATGTCCTTCTTTATTTCATTTTTGGTCGGTACTAACCACTGCAGACCATGAACACCCAACAGGACCTGTATTTATGGAGATGCTCTGACCCAGTCATCACTGTTACAATACAGACCTGGTCAAAGTCACTCAGTTCATTACGTTGCTCATTTTGCTGCTTCCTACACATCAGCTTCAAGGACTAAATGTTCACTTGCTGCTTAATATATCCAACCCAGTCAAAGGTACCACTGTAATGAAATAATCAATATTATTACCATTTCTCCTGTCAGTGGTCAGAATGTTATGGCTGATCGGTGTATAGTTGTGTGGGTAGGTGTGGACACAGTAATCAGGTGCAGACCAAAATAAAGCACAGAAACCCTTTATAGACGGTGGCCTTGGTTTTTGGGTTCCATTGTGATCCTCGATTTGACCAGATTACCAAGTGAAATTTGCAGGTTTTGTATAAACAGCTCCTGTAGCTAATCTGCTTTACTTTCTGGGCGACGACAGAGCGTGCAAACTGTAGTTATACTAGCTCTAATTTGAATCTCCCTGTAACTTCTTTTAATTGCTCAGTTGATAAATTATAGCAGCCCATACTCAAATTCAGCCTGTGTCCATCTTCTCTATTTTTCTTTAAAGCAGAAAAACAAACAGATATTTTGAAGAAATATGCACTACATCTGTATATGTCAATGAACTGGTGACACATCTGGGTTGGAAGCAGTTTGGAAAAAGAATGACAATGAATATGTACTAGCCTCCAAGACCACAGGATCCTCTTGTATTTATTTTTTTCATCCACTCCAGACACATCTGATCAATATGTGGATTCTCAAGTGGATTCAAGTGATGTCTTTTGGGTTTGTTATTTCCTTTATGTATAAAGAAACAGAAACTGGACCAAGAAAGGAACAACCCCAACTAATTTGGATCCTATATTAAGTAACCAGATGTGAAAACAACTAAAGATCATCTGTGTACAGTATGTCATTTGCTGTTGTTTCTGTTACTCACACATGATTTTGGGAAACATGGGTGAAACAGCTCCCTGGTGTAACAGTAACCTGTAGTTTCTTCAGTCTAATTTGAACTTGTCAGTGTGTGAGTGAAGAGGAGCTAAAGACAAAGTAAAGTGAGGCCAGTGGAGCTTGTGGGAATGTTAGCGATCTCCTCTGCCTGCTGAGTACCTTATCTCTCAGGTTGCAAAGAGGAATTGGATTGTATTGATCCTGAAATCTTACCTCGGGTTTTAGCTCTGCTGTTACTCTCAGTCAATAATTTGGTGAAACTAAATATCTACGTGTAAAAAATGTAAATCCAGATCAACAGGAGCCGTCTTTCTGACTTCTGTTAAATGTCATGTGCATGTTTGTTGCTTTTTGTCTACCTTGTTTGTTTACGATGCCGTTGTGGCTGCACCAGTAAAACGGTGAGTGAGTGGGAGATGGGATGACCTTGACTTGCCCTGTTGTTTGCTGCAGAAGCTGTGTGTTCTGCTCACACAGTGAGGCCTTTGTGGTGTCTCTGTGCTCTGCTGGCCTTCTGAAACACTGACTGACTGACCGCTCTACTATCTAACCCTTCAGCGACTATGGATGAAAGAGGGCGACTGTCCTACTGTCCAACTAGAGCTCACTGAGACTGAATGACTGTCGTCAACAAGCTGCAGCATACACTGCAGATTCACGAACAGAGAGCATGAAAGAGTCTGAGTGTCTGCATTAATAGCACTGCAAGATTAAAGGACAGAGGGAGAGGTGCCAGGAACATTCAGTGTCTGAAATTAACTTTTTGACTCAATAGCCACAGAGGCTGATACATGAAAAAAAATCCACCAACCATGCATGTTTTACTGGCTAAGTAACTAATTGTCTTTTAGTGACACTCATTTTTATCTCCATACAAACTAGAGCTCTAAGTTTTTTCATTTTAGGTCATGAAGAAAAATTTGTGATTTATAATGTAATTTCCTTTTTTTTCTAGAGCTATAATTCTTATCATAGTAATAGTAGTTCATTTAATCTCATACAGTACACATAATGACAAAGCCATTTACTGGCACTGAGCACTGGAATAAAAATTACATTTTTGTTCGCTTTTGCTCTGACACCAATTTTGCACATGACAGATTTGGCATAATTTTCATATACACAGGCATTACAGACAGCAGTAAATAGATGACATTTTTCTCACTTATCACAGTCATGCAACAATAATTGCAATATGGTGGTTAGGTGACAGGGATTTTTTTTTTTTTTTGCTTTTCGCAATATTTAGAAAGTAGGCAGAAGAAATACAAAGGACAAAGAACTCAGTTCCAAAATGAAGGCAATGCTCAGGCAGAATTAATGTTTGTGTGTGTGTGTGTGTGTGTGTGTGTGTGTGGGTGTGTGTGTGTGTGTGTGTGTGTGTTTTAGTGTGTTGTGTCATCTG
>JAPQRQ010000010.1:8376081-8396397 GCA_037367365.1 Apogon talboti
AGGATCTGATTGCACAAAATGAGATTTGTCTCAGTTCTACATACAGATCCATCAGTCATTCAAGCCTTGACTGTCTTCCTGTTTTTTAATCTTCTTTATGTTTTGTGTCCTTTTACCTCCTTCCAAAAGACAAAACCCTCTGGACTGTTAATGACTTTGCACTAATCTAACACCTGCTCTCTCCTCCTGCAGTCACAGATGAAGATACAGTCAAGAGGTACTATGCCAAGTTTGAGGAGAAGTTCTTCCAGACATGTGAAAAAGAGCTGGCAAAGATCAACACCTTCTACTCTGGTAATGACTGTTAAACACACTTTACACTACACACAAATTCATACAGAGCTGGAAATAATTAAGATGAGAATCTCATTGAAATCCCTATCGAGCCTCAGAATATCTCACATTCACTCCTGTTTTTAATTATCCTACATTTACATTTTATATTTATATGTATGAATCGGCATTTTCTTTTTAATATTTTTTACACTTATTGTCTGCACTTTATTATTGCTTGTTGTCTGAAAAACTCAGGCAACTTCTTTTTTTTTGTTTTGCATTATATACAATATCAATAACATCTGAAATTATAGGAGGAAGGTAATAATTTTGAGCTGCGGCAGAATAATGAGTATGTGTTTTGTTCAGTTTTGGTGTTTTATTTAAACAGTATTTAATATCTGTGATGACCTTGGAAGTCCAATTTATTAGTTAGCACTGGGTTTGTCTGTATTTTTCATATGATTTGTTGCTATAAACAGATCACCTTCTTGTGTAGTAGTAATGGTATTATTTGTTCCTTGTCGAGGTTTAAGTCATTGACGTTTTGCCCCTAAAATGTGCCTGGGGTCTGTAACAAATAGATATAGATACAGGTAGACTTTATTTCAAACATAAGTAGGCAAAAGAAATTCCAGATTTAGTTCAAACAAGCCCTATGTGAAATCACTGAAAAGCTTAGAGACTCTGTCACTGTCAGGTGGAAACCTCATAAGTCCATTTTTTAATCTTTTTTTTTTTTTTTTTGTCATAAAACAATTCTGTTGGTCAGTCTTCATGTTGGCCTGACAGTTGTATAAATATTAACCAATGAAAAGTGTTGAAAATGGCTTATGACTACATCTCTTAACTCAAATGATTTATTTAGAATATACATTGTTTTCCAAAATAACTGTGTTGGACATAAGAGGTTTCCGCCCGACAGCGACAATATGGATCATATAAGCAGTGTAAACATTTTTAAATATTTCTTTTTAGCTGCAGATCTCTGTGTTTTTGAAGGTCAAAACACTGGTATTGTGTTTTCCTTTGTTGGCATTATAGGATGTCTGATGTCATTTGTTACAAACATTCTTTAGATATTTTGTCAGAAGTTTCGTACAGAAAACTGTGTTTTACTCAAATGCATGAATAGTAAACCCAGTGATCTCTTCATTTCTCCACAGCTGTATGTAATTCTCTAAGTCTGTTGTCCTTATTGTCTTGGTGTGGCTTTCTGTCGTCATAACTGTCTCCTCTTCTGTCTCGTCCCTCCAGAGAAGCTGGCCGAAGCCCAGCGGCGATTCGCCACGCTGCAGAATGAGCTGCAGTCCTCCCTGGACGCCCAGAGGGAGAGCGCTGCGAACGGGCGGGGCCTGAGGAAGAGGAAGACGGTGTTCGCTCTGTCGCAGCAGGAGAGATGCAAACACAGAAACATAAAGGACCTGCAGCTGGCCTTCTCCGAGTTCTACCTCAGCCTCATTCTGCTGCAGAACTATCAGGTGAACGCTCACACACAGCCAGAGTCTGTACCACTGTCCCCATGGAGACTGCCAACTACACCGATCAATACTGTCACATTAACAGTGGATCAATGGGCTCTGAAGTCAGAGAGGAGTGGCTGTACTGATGAACACACACAGACAGTTATCAAAACACAACCTCTCAGTTGTCTTTGGAATAATGGTAATAATAATAATCATCATCATCATCATAATATACTATAGTTTATGTAACAGTACAACATTCATACTTCATTATATTTAACTATTCTTTTATTTTGACCTTCAGTGCAAACATAAACAACTTTCGTTAAAAAAAATCTCTAATGTGAATCACAGATGGTGAATTTCCTGCAGGATTTGCTTATTTTTCCCTTTCAAAAAGCATGTGCAATTATATGCAAATATATCAATTTATAATGCTTTATTTTTACAATATGGTGTTGTCATTCTCTTATGTTGTGGTGAAAGGTGCATAAATCACACTAAATGTCATTCTAACATCTTATGTTTCTCACATCTTTTGAAAAATGACATTTGGTGTGATGATGGTAGTACTGTCCAAATGTTTTTACCTTGAATGTTCACATGAAAATCAGATTAATATATTGCAGAGATAAACCCTCCATCCATCATTTTATAATTTCTATCCCCTTGACACCTCTCATTGTTTGGCACAGCTGTGTCATCTGTCCATTATTTTGTTACAGTGCACAGCTGTATTTTATGGTCTGTCAAATAAACAGAACAGTGTTGACGTAAAATTATAATTAACTTTATTTAAAATTATAATTAACAATCTCAAATATCATCATGAAATATTTGTATAAAAATATTTTTTGTGTTTCAAAAGGTGCGGCTGCATCAGACAGACACAAACAAATGCTTTTTTTTTTGGGGGTTTATTGTTGACAAGAAAAAATAATAAAACTACATTTTTGAAAGTTACCACTTGTCACCTCTGTGTTTCGGGTGACATTATCACCGGCAGATATTTTTCTATCTTCACATGTTTCAGCTTGTTTTATGACCACAAAGCAGCCTCCATTTTCTTCTTTTTCAGCCAGTGGGAACCAGGAACATGTCCGTCTTTTGTACCCACAGCCGGACCACATGCAGAGCTCCTTTTCACACTGATGTCATTTACAGTCGCACATCTTTGCTCGTGTTTAATCAGCCGGTCCTGACAGATTCCTCCTTCCTTTATAATCGTCCCTCTGTCTCTGTCTCCGTCTCTGTCTGCGCAGAACCTGAACTTCACAGGTTTCAGAAAGATCCTGAAGAAACATGATAAGATTTTGGAGACGTCGAGGGGGGCCGACTGGAGGGTGGTCCACGTTGAAGTGGCTCCATTTTACACATGCAAGAAAATCACACAGCTCATCTCTGAGACTGAGGTAACACATCAGCGGGTTCAGCAGTATGACTAATTTTTGTTTTATAATGTATTCTCTTCATGTTCAAGTTCATGGCCTTGAAAATTCCTGAAGCTCTGCTCCAAATTAATTTTTTCCATTTTATGATCATTTTATTTGTAGTTTTTGAAGTCTGTTCCTCAAAGCTAAATTTCATCATTTTTCTGTTCATTCTAAGTCGCACCAGTTTCTTTTTTCCCACTGGAATGGAATGAATTTTTTATTAAACATCTAAAAAAAACCTCTAAGGATAGTTTGGAAAATGAATTGATTCAAATACTAATAGAGTAGTGTAACATCTTTAAACCTTTTTCTTTTAACTTGCAGTGAATATTAACAATTTTCCATAAACAAATATCATTAATCATTCTTGGGGAAAATCTTGTGTGTTTTTCAGCTCCAGAGCTACATTTAGCAAGATCAGCAAATATGTTTTATGCAAATGGCTTATAGATATGATAGAACTGTAATAATACTAGAGATATTTTCTGACATCTATTTTCAAGAGGAGGGGAGTTATGATATTTTTAGATTTTTATTTATTTATTTATTTTAGCAGGTAACATCATTTATGGTTATTAATTACTACCAATAGTTACATGAATACATGTTGTAAATTATCTTTCTTTTTCCTTTCTTTTTCATGAACATCAATCTCAAGAAGTGGGAAACGTTATGAATTTAGTATGAGTTCATACGTCAGGCCTCTAGTGCTAAAGAGATGAGAATACATTCCAATTTATCAAAATGAAGTGTCATTTGTAAACTGACAGTTGTAAGTTGAGGAACAGGTGTAAACATGTTATCACTGTTTTTCAGGCGTTGGTCACAACAGAGTTGGAAGGTGGTGACAGACAGAAAGCCATGAAGCGGCTGAGGGTTCCTCCTCTGGGAGCTGCACAGGTAAAAACTAAGTAAATTTAAAAAAAAAAAAAAACATGTTAAACATAATGTTGGTCTTTCACCCTGCAGCAAAATATGTGACATGTACTACATCCTGGGGATTCTTTTTGTCCCAGCGTAGATTTGTCAGAAATAATGCATTAGCCGGAGCACAAAGTGTAATCTTCCCCTTTAGCTTTCTGCATTAAATCAAATGAACATTACTGGCGTGATGCTGACATTACATTATAGCCAAAGCAAATTACATACTGTATCTCTGCTAACTCCGTCTGTGCAGCTGCAGATGCAAAGTTAATTTGATGCTATGCCCAGTGGAATAGTAAACTCATGGTGTTATAGCTCAGAGAAGATTCTAGTTTCCAAGTCATCGCTTATGTATGCAAGAGGTTGTGAATGTTTGTAGATTTTTACAAAAATAGCAACTCCTTCACCTCCTCAGAGCATTTAATCCTTCACTTCTGAACACACATACATGATGATCCTTACATGTTCATGTTCAGTGTAATCAGTACTGACCCAAAACCTGAATGGATAATGGATTTGCCTGAGAATCATTAGGTGTTTGCATATCAAAGTAATCACTGGTAACCGTCTATATGGTCATCCTTACTAAAAATAAGTGGTAGTAGCTAATTCAGCCATTAAAATGTACAACAAACAAGGGCTGGAAGACAGGAGTCATATTGGAATCAGCAGCAAAACTTTCCCAACTGCATACTGAATAAAATGTCAGATTAAGATCTACTGATGCTGATAAAAGGCTTTGAATAATTGAAATGTGCACTTTTTCTAAAGAGATGACATCTATTTAAACAGAAGAAAAGGATAAAATAGCAATGTCATGTTCGTTTATTTGTAAGATCTAATTCTACATTAAAAATGGACTTTTTCACCAAATTAATGCACATTTTACTATATTGCTCATTTTGTTTGCGCATTTGTCTGCAGCCTGCTCCTGCCTGGACCACCTTTAGAGTCGGTCTTTACTGTGGAGTCTTCCTCGTCTTAGTGGTCACAGTGGTCATTACAGGTAAAACACACACATCCAAACACAGGACCTCAGGATGAACATGTGGAAATCTGGCTTTGTTCCAAATGCAGGCCAGAAACCTAAAGAACAGAGTGTCTGAACTGTTCTGTGCCAGTGATCCAGTCATCAACCTACGTGTATGTCAGATGGAACAATGGTTATTTTTTTGTATCTGGTGACTCAGTTTTTACTTCCTGGAATTTGAGCGTTCAGACCTGAAATACTTGCACAGTATTTTTAATAACAATTGGTCACAGCAGAATAAAATGGAAAGAGGTTATCACCGGTCAGAAGACTAGACCATGGACTGTGACTTTTTAGAACTTTTATTTTATTACAGATTGTCGAGATTCATGCCCAGATACAAAATAAATAAATAAATAAAGATACTGTCATCTCAATTTCTGCAGCTGAATCCTTTGCATGCGTCTCCTCTGACTCTCTCCTCAGGAGCCGTGGTGATTCGTAGTGATGATGTTTGGCCGATGGTCAGGATCTACAGGGGAGGGTTCCTGCTGATAGAATTCCTCTTCCTGTTAGGTATCCACACACACACAAATACAGGAACTACCCAGATCCACTCGTCTGTTTATCGAGTTCAGGAAGATGAGGTCCTTCATAAAAAATGCTCCACAGGATTCAATAGGAAGGCATCCAGTACTTCCAAATTAAAATGACTGCAATCAATATTTCATATTGACGGACAGCAAGGGTACGTTTGTAAGCAAACACTGTGCATCCATTCAGCTCTACTTTACTGATTTACAAGATGCACTCTATTACCATTAACTGGTTTTTAATGCAGAGTCATCTTTTTAACTGATGTCAAGAATATTGTCATCTCTGCTAAAAGTGGCGCAAATGCTGTACATATTTGTTGCAGCTACAGGTTCAAATTAGCTATGAGTTGACCCCACGGTACGTTTCTAGTGATGCTGTCCTGTATAAAAATCTTATACTGAACACCCTGACATGTATAGTCCTAGTCAAGCTTGACCAGTCCAACTGTCCCCACTGTCCTCAAAGGTTTTCCTGTGTTTGTGTGTCCTTCCTTACCATTGTCTCTTTTCTAGGCATCAACACGTACGGCTGGAGGCAGGCGGGAGTCAACCACGTACTTATATTTGAACTCAACCCCAGAAACAACCTGTCCCATCAACATCTGTTTGAGGTCTGAGCAAACACACAGAAAATCCTTCACTTTGATTAGAGCATGGATGTCAAACTCATTTCAGTTCAGGGGCCGCGTACACCCCAATTTTACCTCAAACGGGACAGACCTGTAAAATAATAGCATAATAAATAATGAGATCTCCAAATTTTTTCTTTGTTTTAGTAAAAAAAAGTAAAATTACACTCTGAAAATGTTTTACGTTTACAAACTATCCTTTCACAAAAAAATGTAGAACCTGAAAATCCATGAACAACCTAAAATAAGAAAAATAAGTGCGATTTTAACAATATTATAACCTCAGCTTATCATTTATATGTGTGTATGAAAACTTAGAGATCACAGTGGATCTACAAATACACAAAATATTTAATAACAGGCATCTGGAACTGAAAAATATACCATTTAGTGACACCCTGACAATGTCTTCTGTGTAATTTTTGCGCTTTGAAATTCATCCTGTGGGCCGGATGGAACCCTGTGGAGGGACGGTTTTGGTCCTTGGACCATATGTTTGACACTCCTGAATTTGAGTGACTTTTGGAAATGACTTATATTTGTTTATACGAAGCTATGAGTTGCTTTATGGATATGATGTTATTAAAACTAAATTCATATTTTATTTTGAAGTCACGTAACAACATACAAAAGCTACATGCAGAATTTCCACCCTAGTGTCCGTGTTCTCTGATTGTGGTGCACCACAGGCCCCTGCTCATAGATGCACTGTGTGTTCAGATTGCAGGTCTGTTGGGCGTCCTGTGGTGCGTCAGCCTGCTCTCCTGTCTCTTCAGCGACAGCATTCTGGTACCAATGCAAGTGAACCCTCTGGCTCTCTACGGCTTCTTCCTCCTCTTCCTCATCAACCCCTTTAAAACCTGCTACTACAAGTCGCGCTTCTGGCTCCTCAAACTCCTGGTAACGTCACTCAGAGTACTGCGGTAACGGTTACATCTGATACTTTGACAGAACTTGGAGAAAGACTCTGCTTTTCTTTTTCTTCTCACAGTTCCGTGTCGTGACGGCTCCTTTTCATCGAGTCGGCTTTGCAGACTTCTGGCTGGCTGACCAGTTGAACTCTCTGGTGGTGGTTCTGATGGATCTGGAGTACATGATCTGTTTTTACAGTTTTGAACTGGACTGGAAAAAGCATGACGGACTCATCAGCAGTGAAGGTGAGAGCTGCTGCGATTGAATCTGGAAGCGAGGCTCAGAGCGATGACAGGCACTTATACCAATCACAACGTGCATTCATTTCATTCTGTGCAGGCAGAGATATGTGTAATTCCTACTCCTATGGCGTCCGCGCCGTCATCCAGTGTCTTCCTGCTTGGTTCCGATTCGTCCAGTGTCTGCGGCGTTACCGTGACACCAAACGGGCCTTCCCTCACCTGGTTAACGCCGGAAAATACTCCACTTCTTTCTTTGTCATCACTTTTGCAGCTCTCTACAGCACACACAAAAGTAAAATCTCCACCTTTATCTGAGAGCCTGTTCACATTATCTGTGTGTAAGTGTTAAAACATGTAATGACAGCTAAGGACTTGTAAACACACACTCTGGTCTGTCTGTTCTCCACCTGAAGCCCTGCAGGATGAAACAGCCCAGATCTTCTTCTACCTGTACATCAGCTGTTTGGTGGTGAGCTCCTGTTACACACTGGTCTGGGATCTGAAGATGGACTGGGGTCTGTTTGACCGCAACGCAGGAGAAAACACCTTTTTGAGAGAGGAGATAGTTTACCCACATAAGGTATTTCCACAGACAGGAAACAGCCCCAGTTAAGGCTCTTTAAAAGCCTCCTGGCCAAGAAAGACAGCAGGACAATTATTGTGTTACAGACATATGTACATATAATAATTAACAAGAACTTGAAATAAATCACAGAATGATACAACATCAAATCATCAGTAAGATTAACAATTGATTAAAACATTTACAGCCACATGCACTTGCCTTCAAATCTTTTAAAGATTCATTTACAACACATTTAATCCCTGCATATATTAAATAGGGATCATTTTCAGTTCATTTTGTAACTGAGAAACGTTAATGTCCTTTTTTTTAGTTCAATACAGGTAGTCAGAACTATGAAAAAGTCCTTAGACCTAGGACACTAAATTCCTGTGTAGATAAGATGAAATCAGACCTAAAATAGACTCACAAATTAGAAACATGACAATGTTTTGGTTTGTGTGTGGACAAGACAGACCATCTAACCTGACTGAATACAGTAAGCTGAGCCTCAGGTCCAGACAGATAGACAGTAATGAGAAGATACATGCACAGATAATACCTCCTTTTTTTGGAGGGCAGAGAGTGTGATATATGTGATTTGTGTTATTGACTCAATTTTGTCATAGTGTTGTGTTTGTTTTTACATTTTCAGGCCTATTACTACAGTGCCATAGTGGAGGATGTGCTACTGCGCTTTTCGTGGACTTTAACAGTTACACTGAGCACCCTGTCTAGTTATCATGGCATCTCTGACATATTGGCGACTATACTGGCCCCAATGGAGGTCTTCAGGTAAACACTGTCATTCTTTAATTAATGTATCATATTCAGACCTTTGTTTTCTCTATGTGCCTTCTTCATCCTTCACTTTTCCTTTCGTCTGCCATTTTATTGCATATCAAGTAAAAGAAAAGTGGATTGTTTTTTTATTTTGGTGCATATTTTCTCACAGGCGTTTTGTGTGGAACTTCTTCCGATTGGAAAACGAGCATCTGAATAACTGTGGTGAGTTCAGGGCCGTCAGAGACATCAGTGTGGCTCCGCTCAATGCTGATGACCAGACCCTGCTGGAGCAGATGATGGACCAGGAGGATGGAGTCAGGAACCGGCAGGGCAAGAAGAGCTGGAAGAGGAGCTACAGCATGAGTCTACGTAGACCACGACTCGCCTCACAGTGAGTCCTGACAAACACAGTGAAAAATGAAGTAAAACATGTAAAGGTACAGTGATGCGGTGCAATACAACCAGTCTAGTCCAACTAGGAAATAGAGATCAGGGTTATGTCATGTTAGCTCATGTTGCCCCTTTTTAAAAATACAGTCTGACTTTGCTTTTAACAGAGCTTAGACAAAATATGTCTGAATGTTTAGAATGTTTTATTTTGGACACAATACAACCACCAATAAAAGCAAATACCCAAAGCAAATTATCAACACAAGACGACCAAAACAAACAAAAAAAAACTTATACAATCATGCAAAATAAATACATAATACAATTTTAGTATTATTTGTACATCTGAAAAGGAGTGGGAAGAAGTGAATATTTAATCCCACCCCTGTCCTCTTAATCATGTATTACAATATTTCAGTGTCCTGACATTACTCTAAGCTGCAAATACAGACTTAATCATAGCCTCACTGAAGTAATGATCATCCCACCAGAGGAAGAGGGGAAAAAAACAAAACAATAATAATTAAATAAAATTACAAAACAAAATAAGTAAAAATAAAAACAAAAAATAGCCATCCCAATGCAGTTTTTTAAGAAACATATTCTTTCTTTTCAAGCATGGAGCCAAAAGTAGTCCTGGAAAAGAAATGGAGAGTGTAAATCCACTCCTGACTTGTGTTTGAACCTGTAAACTCTTACTCATACTCCACCATCTCTGTTTTTTATCCTCCAGGTCAAAGACCCGCGACACCAAGGTTTTGATAGAGGACACTGATGATGACTCCTGACATCAGGCCACGCCCCTCGCCTGGGTCCAGAATTTATTCAAAGGAGGAAACTCTTCCTCCTAACTAAGGAATTACCCGGCGGGTTGGGCGTTGAACTGTTTGAGTTTGAAACTCACATGCCTACTTCAAACTTCTCCAAGATATGAGCCTCTGCTAGGGTTCAGAACTATTTCAGGGGAGGAACTTCTGCTTCTACCTCCTGAACGAAAAAAAAAAACAAAACCCCAGTAAGACGGCCATCACACTGCTACGTCTACCTTCAATAATAACCAGGAGTGAGCTCATACTTTAAATCCTACCTTACTTAAAGCAATGGGATAAAAACTCTTAGACCTCATCCACTCTTGAGCCATTGCTTGGGCTTGCAGTCTACTCAGAGCCTCAGCCTAGCATGAACAACGCAACAACATGGAACACAAGCCGATCTGCCTGACAGGAAGTGTCCCTGCTCCTCTCAGTGCCACAGAACTCCATGCAAGGAGAGGAATACCTTGAAGGACAGAACATATCCTCCCTGCCTGTAGCTATTAGTAACAACCTGCACTCCAGGCAACCAGGTAAAGCTCATGGAGAGGCCTTTTAATCAATTATCTAGTATTCGCACCTTGAAAGATCTCAAGTCAACTTGCATTTGGACCTTGGCGTCAACCTGAAGCCACATGTGTTTTCAGTAACAGTGTAGAAATTCCCCTTTGCACAGGTGTGGATATTTGTGCTGGCCAACACAAAAGCATCGGATAATGCTAATAATCAGGCTTGACTTGCTCTTCATCTTGCCCGTCAAATCATCACAGAGCTGCCTACCTGCACCTTACACGCTTTACAAAACACAAACACACACGGAAACACGCACTTTGTAGGAAGAGTGGGACGGAATGCCTATCGTGTGTCTTCACACACAGTGATTTCATATGTTTTATTATTGACGGACGTGCAACAGAGTGGATGCCGCTCACACGATTTTTCTTGGGAAGAAAAAAAAAAACACAGACCAGAGCTTATTTGTAACCGTGGTTGTAAATATGTGACGGACCAAAGTAGAAGGCGGTGTAACAATAAATATTCAGAAAAAAAAGCAAGTATTCCATGAAAATAAAAAGTGTGACTTCAGACTGTAAAAAAAAAAAAAAAAAAAGAAAAGAAAAATAACACCAGCGGGAAGAACTGATGAGAAGGAATTATGATTTTATTTCCCAACAAAGATGAAGATCACCCTACTCGCCCTCCCAGTCACCCTCGTGATGAAAAATCCAGGACACAGTTTTACTGAATGTATGCCAACTTATTTATGTATGTGTGAATGGGAGAGACTCTTAGTAGCACCTGTCAACCCCGAACTGATTCTTTGGAACTGTTAAAAATAACTGATTTTAATGACAAGTTGTTTTTTTTTTTTGTTTTTTTTTTATGTCCCCTATGTTGATGGATCTGACTAAACCATTGGTACTGACATGATAACTCATGTTTGTCTCAGAAACGCATTTATATATGACTCAATTGTAAATCCAGTTACTTTTTGCAACAAACAGAATTAGTGCCTTGATTTTGTTGCAATAAAATGAGATTTTTTTTTATTGAAGTGTATCCATTGTTTTTTAATCATGTCTCAGTTGATGGAGGAGGGGTTTGTATCCCAGCTCCTGTTGTTTTTCAAGTTTCACCAATAGTGGCACTTAGATCAGGGTTAATAGAAGATTCTGGTTTTATGTCACCTTTCACCACCTGTTGTGGTCATTTCCTACGTTATACCAAGCCCTGGTATGTTTTTCAGTCAAAGGCTGCCAATGTCTAAATCTGACCATAAAAAGGTTAATGATACAATAGTCCAAATTTAGTGAATGGAAAATAAAATATATTTTCTATGAAGAATTCCTAATGAACTTGAAAATTACCATAATTAAGTTAATTATTTGTTGAAATAAAAGGCACTGCAGGCAGCATTATGTTTGGAATAATGGATTTGCAGTTTGACTTTAGTTATATATAAATGTGATTTCTGAGGATGGTTATGAAACTGGTTTATGGTAAACTGACACTGTTGAAGGAGGAGGTCATCCGTCTGTCACATCTTCACTCAGTGTTGTTATACTCAACCAGAAAAATGCAGCCCATCCGCTGATGGACTCATGCTATCGGAGGATTTGATTGGCTTTTTTTTTTTTAAGAAAAGGACACGTGCAGATTCAATAAACACAATGGTTTTAACAATTTCATTACCGCGGCCAGTTATACACAAACAGCATCACATCGTCTGCATATCGGCGCACTACTGTAATCGCAGCTCTGCAGGTTTGGAAAGGCAGATTGTGTTTTCAGATTATTATAGCTACAAAAGGAAGTCATGCTGTCATTTTTTGGTGAAGACAGGTAGTGAATACACTGGAGAGCATTTTTTCTTAATTTTTCTAGCTGAAGATGATCATTTAGTTGCCTCCTTTTAACATTACCAAAGGTAAACACAGCAGGTCTATTCAGCGTCAACTCATGTTTGACACCTTTGAGTGGGATTCTTTATTGAGTTCTAATACAGGGACGTCTTCATATTTTCATTACTAAAGAATGAATGTCACAGACTTGTAAAAATGAGCAATAAGAGTTAGATTGTGCACTTAATTACCAACTAAAAGCCTCCGTTTGTTCGTTGTCATAGTGCCAGCATCCCACCTCCTAGAACCATTTGTTATGTGTTGTACTTTTATTCAATTTGTAGCTGTTTTATTTTAAATTAATGTTTTCTTTTCAGTGTGACTGGGAAGGGCAGCACAGAATATTTAATTGAAAGGATTGTGCATGAAGAAATATTTCTTCCTCTGACAATAATTACTTTGACAACTTTTTGTGTCCAGTTTTAATTTTAATATAATATTTTTGTGTAACTCAGTTTAAATATTATTAAATAATGCTTTTCTTTTCCTGGCTGACAGCTAATACTTATTTGTATTTCCTGTTGTCTCTCAGTAGATAAATGTATTCAATGGACGTTTTGACGTCTTGCATTAGAAACAATTTTATGCAAAAAAAGAAAAATAATCCCGAACTTCATAATGTTCATTAAACTGCTTACAAATGATCCCCATAAAGGTTGAAACCAAAGCTGGTGGTAGCAACAAATCCAGTTTGTATACTCTAAAAACGTAAGCTGAAACAGTTTTGTTTTGAGAACTGCATCAGAGTGCTCTACTTCTTAACCTGTTATCGGTTTTTTATTAGAGCTAAGTGAAGTTTAGCTGATAGCGCCACCTTCTGACGTCACACAGCCTTGTTTTTTCACCCGAAACCTGTTTGTGCAAATTCACCATTTCCTATTTTTCATGGCTTCTCAAAAGTTCACTCATTTTATGGAAACGTGACTACTGTGGGCCAACTTTGAACTACATATAGTTACTTAAATACTTGTTACATATATTTTTACATGATATTTTGATAGATTGTTGTTCAGTAGAGGTAGAGACCATGGAAAAACTGCTGTTTAGATTCTGGACATAATTACCTTAAATATTTCCATCCAAATACTAACTTCATCGTAACCACGTTAAAGTTTTTGTTTCTTTTTGTCTTACTTCGTAGCTCTGTCGTTCCTTGTATCCTCTTCTTGTTTCCCATAGCCGTCCTTTTAACTTTAATTCATCCATGATGGGTTTGTTCAGCTTTAGGTGCCAACGCTCAGAACGTGTGTTTAAGCGACAATCAGTCCAGAAGTGACTCCAGCTTTGGGTTGTCATTACCGCTCAGGCTTTTCCCTGTTTCACACATCAGTGCAACAATGAGAGCAGCAGGTTTGCCTTCGTGACCTTTACTCCCATATATTCACAGACATATATTTTAGTAAGAAAACATTTTAGTACGAGCTCTGAGATGAGGGTCGGTGAGTCTGAAGAAGAGTCGACGCATTCATTCCATCCAAAGAGAACCGTTGTATTTCCTGCTCCTAAATGCGGTGCATTAGTCCAGGAGTATTTATTTCTTAATTCCTCAGGTTTTCATGTTGTACACCTTTTGACAGCGTTAGGGTATTTCGAAGCCATTTCTGTATTTTTAACAGCGTTGTAGTGAAAGCAGAGGTGATGTGTTATGTGACAGATTTAATCTCAGGACATTGTTAGCACATTTGCACCTTAGCCTGCTCATTCGCAAGCAGCCAAAAAAGCTCCTAAACCTCTTGATTTGTTTTTTTTTTTTTTTCCTTTGTGCTTACTCTGTGAATGTGAAGCCTCACCGCGTTTTTCCATTGACATACTCAGTCGGCTTTAGCTCAGCACACGAAGCTACAAAGGTTCATCCAAATCCAGAAAACAGACCAAATAAAAGGTGTCGCAGCAGAAATCTTAATCCATGTTGAAGAGAGGTTTACTTTTAGAATGCCAAACAGACTTTCCCCTCACTGTCCAGATCTGACTTTCTACACAGCTCTACTCGTATTTTTCACATTTCAGCTGCAGGCAGGCTGATGACACTCTACTTTTAACCCTGGGGACCATGTGGTGTTAGTGTTAGACGTTCTTTTTCATTACATTCCAGCTGATGTCGACTCCTCCCCTCTGTTGTGAAGGTTGTGACAGACCGATAAAACCCTCCTCCTTGTTCCAACTCAAATGAATCAGTGCTGGGTATCGAACCTCAATCATTGGATGGATGTGATGGAGATTTTTCTGTAGCATTGAATGTCTGGTCAGATTTGTCATGTATTTACTTGTGTTTTCACTTGTTTTGACAAAAAGGAGAAAATACGTTTGTGTTTTACAGAGGTAGAGGTCTTCGTGGATATTTTGGAACCTGTGGGCCCAACATCTAGAAATGTTAATTTTTGTTTTTATTGAGATATTTACAAGGAACCTGAACTGCACAGACCGGAGTAGCATTACACTACTGTTCAATTCAATAATTAAATGTGTATAATTGGTTCAGAAATGATGTCAACTAAGCTACTTTACCTGCTTCAAGGGCAAATTTATAACAAATAGTTAAAATTCCTGGTTCCATGTTCTGGACTAAACATGCTGCTGTTTCAACATGTTCAATATTCATCAGCTGAATTCTAAAAAAAAAAAAACAAAAACTGTCATTTGAGAGAGGAAATTTTGTTGTTTTTCAATTGTCAGACCAACATCAAAACCACCATTCATCAGTTAGAATGAATGGAATTTGGTCCCAAACTATTACAAATAAAACGCTGACATTTGTGGACGTGTAATTTTTTGCTGAAGTGAAGTGTTTTATATTAGGGCTAAATTAAATACTGTCTTGTTTTAAATATTATTAAATACATTACTGACTCTGTCAGTGTCTAAACCTGAGCATAAGAGATGCTTCATTATATTCCATCAAAACACCTGTTGAAGCCGATAATGTAATAACAGCCGATAACATAATAAATTTACCTTTTTTGAAATGTAATAGGCCAATACCGTAATAACTGGCCAATAACGTAATAAAAGTCCTGAACCAATAACATAATAACTTTTGGCCAATAACGTAATAATTTATTACATTATTGGCTGCTTATTACGGTATTTGCAAAGTTTTTTTTCTTTTACCAGGCCAATAACGTAATACATTATTACGTTATTAGCCAAAAGTTATTACGTTATTGGTTCAGGACTTTTATTACGTTATTGGCCAGTTATTACATTATTGGCTGTTATTACATTATTGGCTTCAACAACACCTAAAGCACCACAGCCATTAAGTTAAATATAATGTACGTGGAGAAAATTATTAAATCAGGAGGATGTTAATCATGTTGCTTTAACTCCCTGTACATTGTTCAACTTATTGCATACAACTTACTAAATCATTATTTTACAACATATAGTTATTTAAAATTGTCAGATATTAGACATTAGCGACAAATATCACACCCTAAAACACTATTATTGACCAAGCTGCATTAAAAAATAAATAAATCGGTATAATGTTGATTGAAAATGTGTTTTTGGTTGATAAATGTTGACACATAAATCCTACTGGTATTTGCTGTGTCTGTTCAGTTCCTGGTTCCTTGAGTCCATGAAGACCTACTAGTGAATGGAGGTATGTTATTGGAAAGTTGTACTTTTATGTGATACCCAGCCCCGTTGGACCAAACCGAAGCGCCCTCAGAATGTCTTAGTACTATTTAACAGCGAGTCGACCACTTAATTCTGATCCAACCCCCCTGGTCGGACTAAAGCTGTGCCGTTGTCTTTCATCCCTCTGAAGTTTCCACAGTAATCGGATCCGACCAGAGAGGCATTTGGCAGCAGTGAGGCCGGTTTGTTCTGTACTGAAAGTTCAGGCCCGTGTTTGTCAGACAAGTTGGGTCAGAACTGAGTGGTTGTGTTGGGATTGTCTTAGGGTGACCAGATGTCCCTCTTTGTGTGGGACAGTCCCGCATTTTTATTATTTTTTTTTTTTACACGTCCCGCGAACTGAGATGCTGTCCCACATTGTTATTAACAGTCAGCATGAATGCTTCCTGCCACTATGTTTTCTTATGTGAGCAAACTTGCATTTAAATAAAATATATGAAGTTTGTCCCCCGTCTAGTGAGTTAGGATCTGGTCACCCTAGATTGTCTGATGCTGCTCTGCTGAGGAGGCAACACAATGGCATCTCCAAGGGTTTTGTCCTCAGATCCATAAGCACTAAAAAGAAACAACCGTCTCTGAACACATGGTCCATCTGAGTCAAACCTGTCTGTGATTGTATTCAACTGTTTTTCCTGATCTGGTTTATTTTTGGTGATCCCTGCACCGCCGGGACCCATTCCCTTCTGTTTTTTTGGGTTTTTTTTTTGCAGAACACCAGTCAGCGTTGTGGACCTGCAGTCAGAGCCTCTCACAGGGTTTATTTTAGACCTGTAGCCAAGCTAATGATTGAATTTTACTCATTTTTCCACCAAAAAAAAAAAAAAAAAATGATTTTTTGAAGACAACTTGTTGTAACTGTAGAGTAAACACACAACCTGGACTCGGATTAAAAATCTCTGACATCCTTATAGTTTAATCATGCGGTGACGTTGGTTAGATCAGTATGGAGTCAAAAAACCAAAACGTGGTTGGTTGTCATGGTTGAGAACCAGCATTTTGAGACTGATTGGTTTTTAGTGGGATCAGTTTGATCTCACTACAGTTTGACCCAGAGCTGTTGATTATACAATACATTATATATTGATTAGAAGCATTGTATAATCAGTGACTGTGCTGTGGGTGTTG
Source organism: Apogon talboti (assembly GCA_037367365.1). Taxonomy (NCBI): domain Eukaryota; kingdom Metazoa; phylum Chordata; class Actinopteri; order Kurtiformes; family Apogonidae; genus Apogon; species Apogon talboti. The sequence continues at coordinate 8,393,249 of JAPQRQ010000010.1, forward strand.
TCTTGTATGTACAGTAGCAGCGTGATGCTACGGAGGTGCCTGGTTCACCCCAACCCCTGTTACAGTTTTTCAGTAAAAACGGATAAAGATCACAAAGGTTTTGTGGCTCGAGTCTGATTTCCTTTAATAACATCTTTCATTTACAGGGATTTTCCATTAGTTTCAGTGTCGCATTTGTTGTTCTGGGATGTTACTTGACTAAAAGCTGTACATTTTCACATAATATTTAGCTATTATCATTACAATATGTTGATTTTGTCATCCATAAGTGGGAAAACAACTGTGGTTACTGAACTTCTGTACTTTGGTGACATCAACTGAATCGCACCAAAAAGTGCTTAATATTGTTTGATACCAATTTTCAATACTTAAAAAGTACATCTCATAGATTATGAGATGACAGAATCAATTATGTTTGTTATATTTACATAAATACTGACATCCTGGAGAATTTGTGATTCCAGATTTAGGTATTTTCTTCCTTGTAATAAAATAATCATTTACCAGTTCTTGTCCCTCCAGGAATTACACGGGGCCGCTGCACGGCCAACTGATGGATTTATTTTTTTTTCACTTCTTCAAAATCATTACCATAAAACCTACTGTCAAACTTGTTGGCTGCATGAACAAGAATTATGAGATAACTTCCATCCGCATAAGGTTAAAAGTCAAATAAAGTAATTAATAAACTAATTATGGGCACTGTAATATCTCCAGTGTATCACAATAACCTTTTAGTAATGGCAATATGAAATTGTCTTTGTGTAAAAAAATTAAATCATATGAAAATGGTTACATTTGCAAACTATCCTTTCACAAAAAATGTGAACAACCTGAACCTCCACAAACAACCCGAGATGCCTTAACAGAAGTTAGTGTAATTTTAACAATATTCTGTCTGTTATTAAATGTTTTGTGTCTTTGTAGATCCACTGTGATCTGTAAGTCGTAATACACATGTGTAAATGATAAACAGAGGTATAAAACTGTAAAAAGTGCACTTATTTTTCTTAAGAAATTTCAGGTTGTTCATAGTTGTCATTTTTAAAGGATCGTTTGTAAATTTAAACATTTTCAGAATGTCATTTTCCTTTTTTTGTACTTTGGGGGGTGAAGAGAAAAATGTGGTGCTGACGTTATTTATAGGCTAGTATTAAGTTATTATTTAACTGGTCAGGCCCATTTGAGATCATATTGAGGTTTATATCATTGAGGACCCTGATCTAAAATGATTTTGATACCTCTAATGTGGAGCAAGTCGTTTGCAATACCACTGATGGCCGGCAGAGGGGGGTGTTTGCGCTCTGTGTGAACAGATACAAAGTTTATTTTTTCAGAACTTTTTCAGATAGTTTGTCAGTTCATACACTTTGAATCATGTTTATGCTCTAATACTGGACCCTGTAGGTCTTCTCTAAGTTTGGATGTGATTTCATAATCTTTCCTTGTGGTGAGAACATTTGAGAACATTCCCTGCAGGCTGGAGGTACATTTGCTCTTCCTCCTCCTCCTCCTCCTCCTCCCTCTGCAGCCGACTAACAGTGTAAATGTAACTGGACCTGAGTGCGACATGAACGGGCCTCAGCTAAATGAACTCCAGGACGACTCGGAGCAGCTCCAGCCGTTCGTGGCCAACCTGAGGCGGGCGGCCCTGCAGGCCTCCGGGTCGGTCACCGAACCGGCCGCCGTCCGGACCTTCTCCGACGGATTCCTCCTCAAGTTTCTGCGGGCCAGAGACTTCGACGTGGAGCTTTCACTGAAGGTAAAGCAGAGAAGAAAAGGAAATCACTGCAGAGGGAAATAATATGCATGCATTGAAACTTGTTTTTCTACAACGGTGTATTAGGTCCATATAACAAAATAAAAATACTGGTCACTACGAGAATAAAGTAAAATATCGCCATAAAACCCGTCATTTTATGAGAATAATGTAGAATACAAAAAAATCATAATTTCACCTGAATGAAGTTGTAGTATTATGAGAATAATGTCATATTTGGAGAATAAAGTCATAATATTACTAGAATAAAGTCGTACCCACTGGTTGTATAATGGAAAACTTGGGACATTGTGTGAGGTTATACTTTTTTCATTTGGGGTTTACATAAATGAAAGGCTGGTGTATTAATACCTGGTTCTTCCGGTCCAACAGGTACAAGTTGCTACTTCTCTGTAACTGAAAACTCTGTCATCAACAAGGCTTAAGGCTTCCAAGTTCTAAATTATGACTTTTTTTCTGGTCAATATCTTTATTGAGTTTTTCATATAATTAAAACAATTTAAAAAAAAAAACATGAATGGAAGGTTATGCCATGTGTAACAAAAATAAAGAAGTAGAGTTTCTGTTCCTTCACATATACAACATGTCATTATGAGTAGTCAAATATATATAAACACAAATCAGCATAGACAAGCACAAAAACAAACAAACAGTGCTGTGTTAGACTAAAACAACAACAAGAATAACAGGGGATGGGGCCATATCATACATAAACAAAAGAATCTTATATTATACATAGAAATAAGAGTGAAGACAGCATCCAATTTTTACATTCCACCACAGCAGCATCATTAGCATCAAGTACATAGTAACTTGCTAGTCTTGCGCCAATATAAGTCAGGAATGGGGACTAGATTCTATAGAAATGCAGAGGAAAATATAAACTAAACAAACAGTTTTCAGTGTCTGTTGTGCTCAGCAGTGAGTTAGTGATAATATTTACTTGGTTATCCGTATGTCTTCAATGACATTAATTATGAATCTGATATAACTGTTGTATTAAAATGGTTGAGGTGTGCAAACAGAGGGACTCCACTGGTGTCAAATGTGGAGGACGGAGTTGTTTATTTTTATTTGGAAGCGGTTGGAGTTCATCCATCTGGACCGTGGGTCAGCAGTCTGTAGTGGAGACAAACAAAGCGCAGTCTGGTCTCTGAAGTCTAACACAAATAGAGCATCGTCATTTAATGTGGTGTTGTGGATCATCTAACAGCCTGATTTCCTGTTTGCCCTCAACATTTACTCTAAAGATTGACTCCGATAATGGAACAGATTAAAAGTTGTGAAAATATTTGTGTTGGAATTGTGTTAAATGCTGAAAGTGTTTAGTGAAGGTTTGCTTTAACCCTTTAGCAACGGCAATCTCTCC
>JAPQRQ010000010.1:8405849-8429427 GCA_037367365.1 Apogon talboti
GGGTTAGGGGTGGGGTTAGGATTAGGGATAGAGATCGGGTTAGGGTTAGGGGTTGGGGTGGGGTTAGGATTAGGGTTAGGGTTACAGCAAAATGGGGGGGATGAGCCCACCCGGCTCATGTGGTTTTTTGTGAATAACTTTTGAATGGAACGTCGTATCGTGATGAAACCAAGGTCTACCCCCCCTAAAGTGATGACGAGCTTTCCAACAGTACCAACCACGAGTCATTCCGACTTACAATTCTGGAGATATGGGCAGAAATATCATTATTGGGAAAAAAGTCATTCGCCTCCTATGTACCGTTTGGCCAGGAGGGCGAGTTGTTCAGAAAACTTTCAGGTGAATTTTCACTGGGTCCTCCACCCTGAGATGTGACATCACCACTCTAAGAAAGCAGATTTGGACTGAACCCAGGGGGTTTTGAAGACTCACCTATCAAAAACTGTAAACCCCATCCTCATACCAAATACATTCCTGCAGAGAGGACAAAAATGCCTGCGTTATAAAGATTAAATGAAGTCTCTAGGTGAAAGTATGGTGACGCAGTAGCAGTGGGGAAAAAGACAACTTTTCTGCCTGATTGTTTTCTCTCCCCAGATATTTCTTATGGGATTTTTTTTCGCAGGTTTTTGTGAATAACTCTCCGAAAAATTCTCGAATCTCTACAAAAAGTCATAGCGCGCCTCTTGGAATGAAGCCACACGTTTTGCTGTGTAATTTGCAGGGGTTTTTCCAAAACCCTAGGAGGAGAAGCACGGTGACGAAAACAAGCGGTAGAGCAATAGGTGCTTGAGGCATATATGCCCCCGAGTCCCTAATTAGAAAAAAACTTTTATTCTCAAGGTCACATTTATCACTGGTGTTCACTCCAAATACTTTGACAAAAAGATGGAAAAACAACATGCTGAAAAAGCTCCCTCTCGCCTTTTAATATTTCCTTCCAGGTTCAGAATAAAAAGCCTCACAGCCGGAACAGGAAAGGCTGCTGCATTTCCTCACATTCTTGTTAAGATAAAGCCTTGTCCACCTGTTTTTTGTAATAGTTCTCTGGACCCTGGACTCCATAAAGATCGGTCCAGATCTCCACTCACCTTTTCTGGTTCAGTTTTCCTTCCACACCTCAAACACTCACTGCTGTTGCCCTTTGCTCCTCATACACAGCGGCCAAACCCTATCGTTCACCAAACAGATCTGGAGCTACAGCTCGGTGGTGTTTATCAGTGGGCCTGTCTGTTCGATCTAACTCAACATGTGACATGTCTGTAAGCGCTCATGGGATTCTTTAGGGACCCTGTGCCATCACAGTCCATGGGCTCCATGTTGTTGCTCATATGGTTCTTTTTTTCCACTTAGGAATTACACTGTACAAACCAAGGCTGCTAATATTTGCAGATGATTATTATTACTTTATTACTATCATCAGTGTCCTCTTAGTAGAATCTTTGTTTTCCTATTATTTTATTCTGAAGTAATTCATATTTTGTGCTTTATGTTATGGCTGTATGGCTAAAATTTTTATTTTTTGCTGCCATTCTTGCACAAAAGATTTTTTTTAATCTCAATGAATCATTTTTTCCTGGTTAAATAAAAATGTAAAAGTATACGTATATATCATAATTAATAATAATTATTAGAATTCACACCATATTCATTGTCAGTGTGTTTTGGTTTGATATGTCTAAAATACCACAGGGTAAGATGACAAAGCACTGGTTCTGTGGTTGGTCAAGTTGGATTTCCCTGAAGTTGAGGTGAATTGATCTTGACTTTAAGTTCTGAAATTGAATGAAGTTGAATTAAACACCTCTATAGCCAGTTTAGAGTGACTATCAACATGCATGTCTTCGGACGATGAGAGGAAGCAACGTAGGATGTTGATTTTATTTCTTTAATTGCAAAGTGGCTCATGTAAATCCTATATTTTACTGTATTTTGTGTTTTAATATGTTTTATTTATTTTATTTATTATATTTTAAGTATTTTATGACTTTTAGGTATTTCATAAATGTTGCTTATTTTTACTGAGCAGCACTTTCGGCCTCTGTCGTTATTTTAAAATGCTCTGTAAATAAAGATGGATTGGACTGGATTAGAACCATGTAAACTCTGCACAGTGCTTTAATAAACTACAATATTTCCTAATTCTAACTAAATATTCAAGAAACAATTAAGTTTGAGTATACTTTCATTGACAAATGGGTCTGCCTATTCAGCTGCACAGGGCTTGATTTCATTATAAAAAGAAATTAAATAACTTTAAACCTGCTAAATACTAGTACAAATCACTTTGTTGCCATTTTTTAATCATCTAAAATATTTTTAAGGTGTAAATAAAGTCCACTTGGTGACCAGGCAGAGGAGTAGCTCAAAGACAGACTGTAGTTTCAGCTATAAAATGCTGTTTTGATTTTAAAACAGAGTTTACAATATAAACACATTAGTTTAGGTGTATTGTCTTTAGTCCCTGGGGTCATTCTGCTGCTAACCTCCTCCTACTGATGGTTGGATACCAGTGGGTGTGTTACATTTATGTTAAATACTCTGTAAAATCCATACCCAACTCATATTATTACTCAAAATATGTTTATGCCTTGATATAAAAGATGAGTAAAAAGTTGCTGCTAACCCTTGGCCTGCTCCAGTTTGAGTCTGAGTGGATGTTTATACACAGATTAATTGGTTAATGGGTAAAGTTGATAATGATAAAAATTGTAACTCACAACTGCTGTGAATTTAGTCAGTGCTGCTTTTAAGTAAAACATGCGCTCTAAAGTCAGTAATTATTTAGAAATAACTTTTTTTATTTTGATATAATATTTCATTTTTGATTTTTCATAGGACAACAATACTGCCGCATACTTACAAAACAAGATGACCTCACCAACCCACAACAACGGGGCCAGAGACAATAGACAACAGACAGACACCCAGACAGACACAAAGAAAAAAAAAAACAGACAGATACACTGACAGAGACGGGACAAAAAAAAGACAGAAACATGTGAACCGTATGAGACATAGAGAGACATATGGTGACCTCACACCAGAAACCAGAAATAACATTTTTCACATGTTTTATATCAACAGAATGCAAAGGTGTGAAGTAATTAAATATAAATACTATATCTCTCTTCTTAAGTACAGATATCTATATCTCACTTGAGTGTCTTTGTAGTTCTTTCTGCATTTTAATACATATATCTGTTCTTTCTACTTACATTTTCAAAACTTCCCAGTTATATTTCTTTTCATGCATTTTTACCCAATTAATTGTTGTTACTGTAAAAGTGTTGTTTATTTCATGAGAATATGAGAACAGTAGAACTAATACAGACACGGATAATGTGAAGTTCAGTTAACTTAGAGCATAAACAGCTGATACAAATGTAGAATCACTTTTTACTTTTAATCTCAGAGAATGTTTCAGAGCCACCCAGGACCAAAAGAATCATGTGATCTGTCTTGAAAATAGATTAACCTTAATTTTAATAGTTTACTACTGGTAACTTAAATAGTGTTTTTATCTCAATACCTCTGCCCCCAATGACACAAAGACCTAAATACATTCAATTCAACTGATTAAATCACTCCATAATGATGAGGTGAATTGGACCAGCATTGTATTTAAGACAACGCTTTTAAAAAGTGGGATCTACCTTTTTGGGCCTCAGTTTTTGTCCCCTCTGTGAACTGCATCCTCATTGCATCTCAGATGTATTTGCATTTAATGAATGGATGTAATGCTAATACCAGGTGTGAACCGGATCATCTACACTAACATGTAAGGTATGGAAATAGTCACTGCTGGAGGGTGTGTGTGGATGATGGTCTTAAGGTTGAGACTAGATGGGTGTTGACAGAACAGTTTAAATCAGTTTAAATGCCATGTCTAATGAGTGCAAATGAAACAATTAGTGGATTATTGCATATTTTCCTTTTTGGGCCAGTACCTGAGGCTAAGCATGAAAAGTAAAACCCGTCACTGTATAGTAAAATGGCCCCCATCAGTGTTGTACTCTTATGTTTTTGCATTCATTACTGCATCATTGGTGTGTATGTTGTGTTGTGTACTGTTGGGTAGTTCAGTCAGCTGCAATGCATCATATGTGTTATATGTTTGTAGTATCTCTGTCTTCAGGGGACCATGCATGTCTAAAAAGTCATGAACTCATCAAAACAGTCCCATACTCAGCTTTGACACAATATAATTTCCAACAGATTTAACAGGATTTTAAAAGTTTATTCAGCTTTAGAAGAATATTCTCAATCCATAAACACTCCAACTTTCATTTTATCACAAACATTTTAAAAATCAGCATACGTTTAACTGGACAGAAACAGGATGAAAAACTGTAATCTGCAAAGTAACTAAATCTACCAAACAAATGTAGAGTAGAAACATTAATATTTGCCTTTGAGATGTAGTGGAGATGATGTATAAAGATGTATAAAATGAAAATATATTAGCATAAATGTATACTTAAGTAGCCTGCAGTTCCTCTGTAAAAGTATTTAGATACACTCCACCACTGCATGCATACGCTTGACATTAGTTTCAGTCACAAGATGTAGTCTCACCCACACATTTTTAATGACTGGACAGTTTTCCAAATGTTACATAAACACCCCAAATTTAATAGATTTTCATGCCCATTGAAAACATGTATTGTGCATAGATTTCCAGTGTGGATACAGTTGTGGGAGTTTATGACAAACCATTTTTTCAGAGAGAAACTAGGAAACTTGCAATTTGCATTTGTGGAAATTATTGCAGCAAGCTTGTAATACAAAATGTTCTGTGTTTTGTTTTTTGTTTTTTTACTCTAGTCCATTTTCTTTTCATAGATAAGAATCACTATGAGGGATAATGTGGAATTCAACTGAATAAAGAGTATTTAAAGAGTCTCTTTTACAGAAAAGCCACACTACCACGGGAGGGGGAGGAAGCTCTGTGATGCCAGGGAATCTACCATCTTGCCACGTTCCAGAGGACGGAGGGGGCGGGGCAAAGATAAGACTATCCACACAGTTGAATAAGCTCAACGCCTCTCAAATCCCATTGGTCCTAACTTTCCAGTACCCCGCCTACTTCAGTAAACGGGGTCTGTTACTAGCTGAGAGAGCTATCGGTCAAGAAAAGTGGGCTTGGCGTCTATGGCCCTGAGTTTTTTTATGAGGCAGGAGGTGAAATTTTGATTTCTCTTTACTCCTAGAATACAGCCTCCGGCTGCTTCATTCCCTCTTCTACATTGCTTTCAGTCTCCAGAGTCACGCCATGGCTTCAAGGAAAACCGTGAAAGTGCACGTCAAACCCAAAGGTACATTGCTATTTTCCTATTTTTCACTAAGTCGTGGGCAGCAGTGATGCGTTACAGCATTCAGATGTCTCTGTCAGCAAGCAAGGCCTTTCAGAGTTAATCGGCTGTCAAGCTGTCAGCTAATTATTTCTCTCAGGGCCGCAGCTACCGTTATTTGACTTGACTAAAAGCGTGTAAATGGCTTTATTATAACACAACCCTGCTCCTCTTACTGTTTTAAAAACGCAAGAGTCAACGCTGTGTAGACAAAGCTACTGTTGTCGCCACAAATTGCTAGCTTATTTTTCAAAGTAATTCCACATAGTAACGCATAGCAACGGTGAGCGTGTCCCCATTACCCATAACACCACGGAGCTGTTGTTTGCTAACGACAACCGGACTCGTCGCACCTCGGTCGGCTGTACACCAGCTGTTTATCTGGTATCAGAACCGGTCGACCATGGCGACTCAAACCCCTGGGATTAAACTCGCACGCGAGAGATAACGTTAGCCTCCTCTCGCGTGGGTTTATTTTCGTCACACATGCAGGCCCACGGAGAAATACAGGCCTAATGTTGCCGTTTTGCCTGGAGAAGAATGTGCACCCTGAAGCATAGCACCCACCGCCCCCCTATTTGGCCCAGTCATTCTTCCAAATGCTCACGTGTCAATATGGGGATCCGTGGGTGGGGCTATACGTGGCCCCGGGGGGTCACCCACAGCACCCAGACCCTATAGGCGACAGAAAACGCATCCAGAGGTCTGTTATTGTAGCTGCGGTGAAGCGTCGATGTTCCAAACACCCTGCGTTGCTGCATAAATATTTTATTACGTGGATTGAATCTAATAAAACAAACCTAGTCAACGTGTAAAAGTGATTTGTTAATATATATTGTTTTTCGATAATAGTTCTCACGGTGGGTTAATCTGAAAGTTATTATTCAGTGCGTTACTGGATAAAAACGTGCGCTTTAAAACACCCTGCATGGAACTTGGATATTCTTTAAAGGTGCTTTCGCGTGGACATGGAGAGCAGTGGAAGCCTTTAACCCCCACGCTGACACGTGGCTGTGGGTAGACCAGTAGCAGTCCATGTTATATATGTTGACGTGAACTACGAGAGGCAGTGTGTGTACGGATTTGGGTACACCTTGTCCTCTAGCTGTTTGCATGAAAACACAACTGCATCTGTTGTCAATTTTAGACTATGAACTGAGATTAGTAGCAACGGAATATAAAGCACATGAATAATTTCTAGCAAAAATATCTTGCATTGAGCAGCTGTCGTTGACGTTGTGGACTCATCGCAAATGAATGAATGGAGAGCTGAAGAGGGTGGGCTCACAAAAACAAAGTATGGCATCTTAAAATTCTGCATCGTGTGCCTCATATCGTGTTGATGACTGAAATATTCATGCATAATATCCTATGTTGCAGCTGATCAAAGTACATTTTGGCGGTTAAATAGGACCAGGGAACAAAATGTACAGTTTTTGTAGTCTTGTTTCTGACCCCGCCCACTAGATTGCTTATGCATGCATGCGGTTCAGCAGTCTGTGCTAACATTACCATGAAACAAATGATTTCATGTATAAACAGACGCTGCGTATAGCAAAGGCTCAAGATCATATAGATATATTTCAGAATACAGCCTGCATTCATTTGATTGTTTGTATTTACAGTGCTAGGGGAAGCACCTCAGATTTGTGTAAATACTCTGGTAGAAGTAAAAGTTAAACATGAGTAAATACTAAGGTCTTGGCAACATTACCCAATTCAGTATAATGTATACATATCCCTGAATTATACAGCTGATTTTTTTTTTTTTATTTGTGAAAAATCATAGTGAAATTATTGTGGGTTTGAGTTTACTTGTGTGATTATTTAGAAAAATGCACAAATTACTGCTTATTTTGAAATGTGTTTTTATGCAACTGAAAAATACAAACATTACAAATACAATAGCATTCATTTTGTGTTTTTTACACCGTAGCTCTCTCCTTAGTGTCACTGAATGCAAAATATCACCAGACACCCACTGGGCCTTTAACTTGCAGCCTTTTGTGATTATGTAATCACAGAGGCTGACCCTGTGATTTGACTAATTGTGCAGCTGAATTATCCAAATTGTCTTATCTGTTGACTCAGTTTTTTCTTTAAATGACAAATTTATATTTGTGAAGAGAGAGTGTCCAGGACATTTTATCGCCATTTTTGCATCAATTTTGAGTAAATAAACCGGCAACTTTATAGGGTATATGTGATAACTCTCAAACAAATTTTGTTTTAATCATGTGTCGTTGATAACATATACATGCTGTAAAGTCATTCTTCAGTATCATTTTGTCCTCATCAATAAAATAATATTTCAATTTTATATACATTATAACTTGGATAAAGACGTGCTGCAAAGTCTTAAAGATTATGGGATAAATTCTGCATTAGGGATCATTTGAATTATTGTATGCACTGGTGGATAGCTTACTCTGTAACATAAATAATTGCTTTGATGTTTGTTTATTTTTTTTAAATATTAGTACAAATCTGCAAAGTAGCTGTCAGACAACCAGTGGAGTAAAAGTACAGTCAAAGCTGCAACTGATTGTTTTCATCATCAGTCGCTTACTTTTTCAGTTAACTCATTGTCTGGTCCATAAAATGCCATAAAATTGTGGAAAAACCTTAAGAGTTTCAGAATGCGTGAGACGACATCATCCAATGTCTTGTTTGATCCACAAGCAAAAAATACTCGATTTGCTGTCAGAGAGAAAAGAAGCCAGAAAATATTCAAATATAAGAAACTGGAATTGGAAAAACTAATACTTCTCAAATTTACTCTAATTAATTATAACAATACTGGAAAATTCACATGATAGTTGACATCTAATCAATTAAATAAGTAGTCACTGCAGCTGAAAGTATAATTCTTGCCTCTTAGATGTGGTTCATTATGTTTGTATGAAGTTGCATAAAATAGAAATACTCAAGTTAAGTTTAAGCACCTCAAATTTGTACTTGTGTACAGTTCTTTTGTGAAAGTTACAACCCACCCATTATCAGTTACAATGATAGAAAAGTTACCTCCTAGGCACTGTGTGACAGGCTCCCAGCTGGACCCTGACAGCTTAGAGGTGCAGCCAAATAGGTCACATGTACAGTAGCTTAGTAATACTGTGCAGCTTGTGGGACAGATTGTTCAACATATGAGTGAGCATCCTTTTATGCACCAGATGTTAGGAGTCCACTCACACCTGTAGAGAACTCTGAACTGTTCATCAGTCAGGACGTCATAGTTTCCTCCCAGGAGAAGCTTTTGCACTAAATTGCATGTGCACTTTGTCTTTATTTACATTACATCATAGAATAAAAGTGCCATCAGCTAATCAAATATTGACATTGGATGTTGCAGTTCAGTTTGAACGAAGAGTGGAAACGGCAAATTCTGTATCAGGTGTATCATGGTTGGACTATAATTGTTTCTCAGTTCATACCAACTGATTAGAAAAATGGTTAATCAGTCATTTAATAGAGTTACCTCTACATACTGTACACCTATGTATCTCAACATAGAATAAAATATAAACACATAACATAGTAGTTTAAGGAGAAAAAAGTAATAACGCCACACCATCAAGATGGTAACATCTATAAATAGAATGAAAACAATTAGGTGAAATTGTGGAAAGTCATGTAATGATTAGCATTTGAGGTCAGCTAGTAGTAGATTTTTTTAAGGGTTGATTACTACAGTTAAGAGAAGAAAAAAGCAATGGCAATAAATTGGCCTATATCAGTAGTTTATAAAATGACATAATGAGACCAATTAATGAATCTTTTTTTTAACATGTACTACTATTATCTTGATCTTTACATGATGTATCTGTAATTTGTCAGCCATATCCATTTGTGTTTCCCTGTCCATTCGTATCTTTTGTTGTTCTCACTTCTCCACATCTATCATTTCACTCCTCCAGGCCTCCTCCTCCTCCTCCTCTTCTTCCTCCTCCTCCTCTTCTCTCCAAAGGGCTGAGTGTAGCAGAGCACAAAGGGTAACAGCCTTGTCTGCTCCTCTGGGACTGATGTGTGATGCAGTTTTTTTTTTTTTTTGCACTTGCAGGTTGTCTTCACTGTGTAAACTAAAACACTGGTGCTGGAAAAATGTCACGTGGCCTTGCATGATGGTGTGTGTTTGGGTCACGGATGTTTGAGTTTGTTTCTGAATCGTTAAAATGTTTTAACTTCAGGTCATCATGTAGAGTATTGTTAATGCTAATGTTGGAGTGATCGTTTTAACTTCAGACAGGATAGTAGAATCCCCAAGAATAACACAGCTAAAAATATATTTGAGAGGTTCAGGAGTCTGAAAAAAGCACAGAGGATTTCTCCAACTGGTGATGGTAACTGACATGTCTTTGTTTGGCCTGATTAAACAATGTTAAAGAAGGTATGCCGAGACTGGTTAGACTGGTTTCATTCCTGCCTTACAGAAATCTTGACAATACGCCATCTGTCATCTGTACAGCATTGAGAACCTCCTTCAGTAAAGCTGTCATTAAGATTAGGTGCATTTGACTTCAGGCCTGGGGCCAGAATCTACTGTCATGTTATCTAATTTTATTTCACTGTAGCAGGATGTTGCATGTCAACAAATATCGGATTTTAAAGGCTGATATAAAAATGACATTTTATACCAGGAAAAGCTGATGAATCATCTAATATCTCACCCCCTGTCCAAAAAAAAAAACAAACATCTATGTATTGCTATATTATCCTGTATAGGTAATGGGTAAATGTCTAACGATTGTACAGTAACTCGGTGAGCTACTGGTCAGGCAGCAGAAGTCTGTCAAACAGGAAGCCTAGTTTTACGCAGTTGATACAGCAACATAAAATACAATGCTTGAGGACCATTATTATGTTAGAGGTGTACACATTTTCGGTTCATTATGAAATTGTGGAAAGACTTATTAAACATTTAATCGATTTTTTATTTATTTATTTTTTTTACAAAAGCTCAAAGACAAAAAGGAGTGCACTCTTGTTAGACTACAGTTCCACACCATGACAGCTCTAACAGCATATTAATATAAACCTGATTCTGCTGTAGTGTAAAGTTGTTTATAAATCTACTTTCCACCAGTGGAGGTACAGTATATTTGGATCAGCCTGTTGGTACCTCAGCAGGCCTGTGCTATAATGTAATTAGCTTAACACTAGCTCAACAAACAGCAGCGTTTGTTAATACTGGTGACTTACTGGGGATTTCTCAGAACAAAGCCAGGCATGGGATTTGTTTCCTGCTGTTTTTGTCACAGCCTTCATCACTGGAATGTACTGTGCACCATCACAGATCCTGGCGCCATGAGGCTAGCTCAGCCAGGTCCACATTCAGCACAGTACTGGCCAGTTACATGTGGATTAAAGCTGACACAATTATTTTAAAAAGTCAAGTATCTCAATTACTAAAAGCTTTGTTAAACCCATATAACTACATATGAGTTTCTTTTTTTGTGTGAGATGAAGTTGTATATGTGTCTACATATTTGCCTCCTTCAAAAAGCCCTGTAAAATGATGGTGAAAGCTTAAATTCTGCCTGTTGTTGGGTTCAAATATAATTTATTATCATTATTATTGATGCCCAATTCTGAAAGTCTGGTCAGTCTCATGCTGATGATGACAGTAACATTTTTTAATACTAAATCCTAAAAAAAATTTAAAAATAGTCAGAGCCCATTACAAATATTATTTGTTTACTTTTATATATGTTGTTGCACACCACTAGCAGGCTAAACTCATGGGCTACATAAAGTAGGTGAAACTGAATGGACTTTTCCACAACTAACCCGTTTATAAGATACTTCTGCTCCTACTCGGCAGCATACTGAACTTGACTTAGACCTATTGAAACATAATTGAAAGGAGTGTGGCTGAGTTGTCAGTCATCAGACAGGGAACCTTCAGTACAACAACAGAAACTGGTCAGTATTACCACCAGTGAATGCCATCTTATTTTCCATGAACAGTCAAAAATTGGCTGTTAGCCATTGTTGATGTTCACTCAATGGAGTGGTGCATCCCTAATTTTTATTTTTTTTTTCCAAAAACGTAACCAACCAGTTGATTGGAGAGGTATCTTGTTTACTTTTTCTAATATTGCTGTATAAAATGTCTTTTATTAGATTACCTAATCAGTAGAATACTAAATGTGTATAGCAATCAATACACAGTGTGATACAGAGTGTGGATAAGTCAGCGTGCTGCGCTAGTACACTCACAGCTGTTTCTCCTTTATTTCTGTCTGGTTGCACTTTTCAAAGCAAACGTTTAAAAGTTATTTGGGGTCAGAGGTAATTGTGTCGAAGGTCGGAGAATGTGTGCTGCTGAGTGGAATGCGCGTCAAGGTATGAGGAGGTACAAACCCCCACATGAGCTCCACATACACATATATATGTGGGCTAGCATCTATTTTAAAAGTCCCTAAGGGAAGAGGTAGTGATTTTTAAAGAAGGCGGTGCATTGCAACGCTTACATAAGACTTAAGAGGAGCTGCTCAGCCTGAACAATGTGTACTGAATGTCAGAGTGAAGAGACTGAGCAGAGGGGGTTTTCCTTTTGTTTGGAAAAGAAGAGTTGACGTGTGTGCGTGTGCATGTGTGTGAATTTTGCATTGGTTATATGAGCATGGAGTCTACAGAACAGAGTGGTACGTTGATGCATGCTTATGTTTCTACACATGGTTTTCTGATGGTGTGCGTGGCAGAGTTGGCAGGCTGCTCTCTGGGCTAGCCTGTACGTGAGGTGTGTCATATTAGCATGCGCTATTGTAGGTTTTGACAGAGATTTGCATCAGTAATGTGTGACTATTTGGAGTTAACTTGAGCAAAAGGTTGTTCATTGCATGTTTATAAGAAGAAGCTATAATTAGACGCTGACTTGTATGCATTTAGCTGTTATGGAAAGTTTGCCCTCAACATCTTCCCAACTTCTACTCCACTTCTTTCACAGGCAAATATTGCACTTTTTAGTCCTACATACTGTACATCTGACAGCTTTGGTTACTTTTTTCGGACTTTTTTTCCCCTATCCTTGCCGTCCACAGAAAACCACGTATCTCCACACTTGTGACAGACAGACAGATGAAGTGTTTCTTTTACCAGTTGAGTTAAATATTCTTTATCTCGTTCTGCTAAATAAACTCTTTAAAGATCCTCTTGGATGATATGGGAAGTGCATTGTCACATTCCTGAGCTCATGAAAAGCTGACTATATAGAGATGCATGGTTATCACAGGACAGCAGCACAACTTGAGTACTTTCAGTGTCGTATTAGGACTTTTACTTGAAGGGTCTTAAGTCTTCTTTCACCACTGTAATTGAGGTGTTTACTGTTGTTTATGTAACATAAAGGTCGCTTGTAAAACATCAAGGCTATTAACATTTTAGGAGGAGAAGTAACCATGACATGAATGCACAGTATGAACCAGAATTTCTTGTTGAACTCTCACAAAACAATATTAGCCCTGTAGCTACTTGGCTGTTACAAAACTAGGCAGCTATGCAAGTCTCTAGTCCCTGACAGCAGGTTGATTTTTGCTGCACCTAAAAATATCCTGTATCCGTAAACTTGATTCACACTTGCTGGATGAGGATTAGTTTAGATTTATTTTTTAAGTGCATCCTGTGATCATGTGCTTTTACCAAAGCCTAAAACCAAGGGCTCAGTATGCGGTCTCTGGTAAAACCATTTACTTATTTTCTCTTTAAGCTAAGGCTTTGAAGTTTTGCCTGTGCATGCCAGTTGACAACAGCTGTGTTGTAGGTTTGATTTACTTTTTAGACTTAAGTTTTCGATTTTTGTATCACCTGTTGTGCACAGGAACATTCAGCTGCAAAGTAATAACCAGTCCAGTGTCCCTATTCTTGTGTGTAGGAGGGGCTCATGCCTCAGGCTTAAGAAAGACTCATAAAAATGGCTGACATAGCTGAGAAGTGATGAGTTTCTGTTCTTCAGAGGGGAACATTTCCATGCAGCCTTAATCTTCAATGTTCGACATTTGTAAAAGTACTGGATGTACAAATATTGGTAATTTCAGATCCAGATAATGAAGTGCAGCAATACAGCACATTTTATGTAAATTCCATAAATGGTTAAGTATTTAAAATTCATATGGAAAGGTCAGTTTATTATTACATATTGAATTTTATACTTTATACATTTTCAGGACTTCAAATGTACTCTAAGTTGTTGTTTTTTTTTTTTAATGAAAAATGAATTGGAAGGTGTCTTGAACAAATTCAACTCATAGATTACCGTTATGACTGATATATTCCAAGATGAAACAAAGATGATTTAGAGAAGCAAATAGTCAAGGTCATTGTAATAACTTATTAGTGGGTATTCTCTGATGTCTCATTTTTTGATGTTTCACAGACCAAGTTATTAAAGAAGGATGTTTTTCATACTGTAAAGCTTTAGTATCAACTACTTCATGACTATAGAACACTAGGTTTAAAACTTTAACTTTAAACAAAATTCAAAACATTATCAAAATACATGTAAGAAACTTTGACATCTATTTGTTTTTTATTCCTGTTTTCCTTCCGTTGTATAAAAGTGGTACTGAACTGATGTATAAAGTATGACGAGAAATGAAGCATCACTTATGTTCACCACTGCAGATGAGGGTTTTGCTTACTGAAAGATGTTCTGAGGGCAGAAACTGTTGTGATTGGTCCAATCAAGCAAACAATCAAAACAGAGGAGAGGAGGGAGAAGTAAGCGCTAAGAGCCATCACTTTTCCTGTTAACTGAGCACTTCCACACTATTTTATTCCACACTATTACTTCACTGGAAAATAAACTTATCTTCCCGCGATGAAGAACACAGGGCCTTCAATCCACAATGATGACGATCCTAGCAAGAACCGTTAGCCACTTAGCGCTTACTTCTCCGGGCTCTCCTCTGTTTTGATTAGTTGCTTGATTGGACCAATCACAACAATTTCTGCCCTCAGGACATCTTTCGGTACGCTAAACTTCCATTTGCTTCACCACTCTACTCTTACAAAAGGAAATCCTCTTCACCAGGGTTATTGTTAAGTAACTGCTGGGAAAATAGGTGTGGAGAAAAAAAATCTATAAAAATAAGGTAAATAAAAAGGTATGACTTGGTATGTTGCAGAGGGGAAGCTGGCAGTGTCTGTTCAGCCTGGCAGTGATGTTGACAGCTGTGTGAGTGTGTGTCAAGGCCAGCTGGTCTAACAGAACTATAAATAACTCTGAATGGACCTCCAGAGCCATATCGGGCTGAGAGAAAAAAGGGAGGATGACTGACAGTAGAGCAGGAAATAATCAGCACAGAAAGAGGGAGGGACAACGAGACGAACAGAGGTAGAGCTGCTCTCCGCCAGAGCTCAGACTGAATGGTTTCTGTTTAGACACTCGAGCAGTTATTCAGTTATTTGGTGAGACAGGGCGTCAGTCGCAGGGATGGGTGATCCAGCGACCCTGGTCGAGTCCACCACCTCTCCTGTCGTCACAGCCATCCCTACGGTGATAGCTGGGGAAACTCAAGGTGAGAAGGTGCACTGGTTTAAGGGAAGGACGAAGCAGAATGGAGGTCATTGTTGAGGCCTGGTTGGATTCAGGACAGAAGGATGCATAGACCTGAATGTCTAGTGCAGAAAAAGGGGTCAGAGGTATTAGTGATGAAATGTGTTGTTTTCTATCTGTTTTGTATTTTAGATTTTCAGTTTATTATTAAATTCCAGTTGTCATCAGTTTCAGTGGTGCATAGGTAGACTCGTTTCATAAAATATGACATACAAATCATTTGTTTATGAAAGGTCTCCTGTAATGTAAATGTATGCATATGTTAAAAATAATATTGCTAATATTTATGTAAAGTCAGGTGTTTTAATTATTATACTACCTGTTTCCGCTGAGATTCTGAAGTGTGAGTACCTTTGACCCACATTTATTGTCCACTTTGGGAGACTTTGGTCCAGATTAGTGTTGTTCAACTCTACGGAGACTCAGCTGACTGGGGTAAGATAATAAACAAAGAGGAATGCCTCCCCTTACTCTGGAGTCTTTAATTAATGTCAAGTTGGCAGAACAATGTAGAGCATAAAGGATGAGAAGGAAACTAAATGTCACACTCTACATTTCAGCTTGAGGGTGGCTTTTGGTCTTGTATCTGGGTTGGAAACGTCATGACTATTAATTAAAGGTTGAGTAACAGTGAATTAGGTATTGTGTTGTATTGTAGATACATACTGTCTGAGTTAAGATGACATTTCCTGTCTTTATCTGGCCTCTGCATAAAAAGACTAAGTCTCTTAAGTAATGTTGTAATTTCAGCTATGCCCCCGAGTGTGTCTCAGTATGACCTTGTACCATGTAGTGCACTGCAACACCTGTTCATTCTCTGCCTCTATTTTTTTCCCATCATGCATTGATAGATATCATCTATCCCGGAATAGCTTCTCACCCAATGCTCTTTAGATGTGTTTATTTTTCTCTCTCCATTCCCTTGGCTGCTTCTTTTCCCAGTGCCAATTTTAGGAATGCAGCAAATGACAAAAGTATCCAAATGTATTTCTTGAAATGTATCAACTTGATACTCCATCCATTCTGGAAGAAGTAGAGTACAATGGCTTAGATGTTAGAAATAATAAATGAGCTCTTGATCACTGTATATGGCTTAACACATGTGGTTGTTTTTGTTAATTATCCGAAAACATAACTGCATTTACCAGCTAACCCTACACAGGCACACACATGCTATTATACATTTAAAAAGTTATGTCTATCTTCAGTTTGTGAAATCTACAGTTTCTGATCTTTTAATTGAATCAGTGTGTTTTCTGTTAGCTGCAGTTGGTGTGGGCCAAACAGTCTAAAACAGAAGAACACTGACAGTCGGTCCGGGTTGTGGAAGAAAGCAGAATTCATCTGTTTTCTAAACACCCACGCACAGCTTTTAGAGTCTCAGACAATGCCTTCAGGTTCCCACTTCAAATGCCCACCAGCAAAAATCAAAGCAAACGTTCTGAAAATACATTTGCCGTAGTGCTGTGTTTTTTTACATCTTATAGGCTGAGTTATAGATTCGTCATAAGATGACCTTCAAATGACGATGAAACATCAGTTGCAGCCCTGTTTGTTTTTTAAATGAGTATGTTTTGTGTGGACTGGATTATCTGTGATACTGTGTCAGAAGTTTGTGGTGAAATGTAACATTGACCTTGAAAATGCTCCAGGAAACAAGTCAAATTCAAGTATTATCTGTACATACTGACGTCATATCCTGCCTTTGTGTTGCAGATGGTACCAAATCCCAGGCAGCCAATAAGAATGGGAAGAAGGCAGACTCTGGGTCAAGCGGCGGTAGTTTCTTTACCTGGTTCATCGTCCTAGCCCTGCTAGGAGTCTGGACATCCGTAGCCGTGGTTTACTTTGACCTCGTCGACTACCAGGGGGTCCTTGGTGAGTACATGTTGTGAAAAAGTACACAAATGTATATGAAAACATCTGCACGTGAAGAAAAGAGTCTTTCCCTCCTCTAGTAGCCGTTTCTTATGCCTTAAAGGGTCACTCTGGACATTTATGAGGTAATTATCCATAGTCGCTCTATTGGCTACAATAGATTGAAGACTCTGCTTTTTGACAAAGATCTAAAGCTGTTTTGCTCTCTTCAAAGCCACCAGACTCTTTTGACAACAAGCCACTCTCTTGATATATTTATTTGTGTTCTGTGACTCTGGTGTGCTACATTTTAGTTATGACCCTTTAAAAGTGTCCTCTTTTAAAAGTAATAAAGTAACACAGACTAAGTGGTATATCCTTTCCTTTCATTCGTCATCTGCCTGGCCGTTAAACCATCTTTACCATTATCATGAGGGTACCGCAGTAGCAAGAACTGAGTGGCAGAGTGTGTAATGTAGCATTTGGTGCCATTTGGACATGCTTGACCTCAGGTTTGGTTGTTGCCTCATCTGTAACCTGGTTAACAGTGCTGCTGCATATCTTTGCTAGAACAAGGACAAGTTAAAAACTGTAGTGCAATGGCTGTTGAACTTGAACATATTTGGATTGTGTAATTTCCTCCAACATTACCACAAAGTTAATGAATCATAAGTAGGCAATTATCTCAGTGTCAATCAAGATCTGCCTATGATAAAATAAGACTGATTAAAAATTAAATAGATACATAGTTATTTTTATAAGGATGAAATACATTTTTTCAGTAGTAGTTCACTGATTAGCTTACACTTACTCCATACCAGGGATGTGATGAACACCATGTATTTATTGCACGTTGACTATGGATAAGTACCTCATACCATCACACTTCAGAAAATAACCCTTTAAAGCGCTGGTTCGGAACTCTTAACCACTCACCCAAAAACAGCACCACAGCTTGTATTCACTCGTCATTACCATCAATCTAATGAGAATGTTTACTTTTCTCCTGCTTTTCCATTGGCATTAAAACCATTGCATAGGAAAATAATATGCAGATTAGCTACCTGGTAATTAGTGATGTCCCGATCTGGATTCTTTTGCTTCTGATCTAAATTTTTTTCTGATTAGTTTTGCTGATACCAATCCGATCTGATACTTTTTACTATTAAATTTCGATTTTATAACGAACATCAATTTCTGATATAGGGTTAACATCAAAATAGCTCTTCCCAGCATTAAAATTCAATGCAACCAAAGTATTACCCAAAGGTTTTAATTATGTTTCATAACATAACAATTTTTTTTTTTTTTTTTTTAACAAACCTACACTAAGTCAGGTCATATAAAGAATCAAGTCCAATCCAGTATTTGTGGTATATTATACATCTTTTAAAAAACCTTTTAAAATAAGATTTTAAATATAAAAAAATAATCAAGCAATCGGGTAACTTAGACTTTATATATAAAAAAAAATTAGGTAAGAACTAAAACTTATTTTATGGGCTCTACATTCAGCTTTCACATTTAGCATTCACTCTACATTCAGCTTTGCTGCAGCCTTGTAGTTCTCATACTCTGTCGTGTGATACTTTTGTAAGTGACGAATCAAATTAGTTGTATTAATGTGAAACCTGATGCTCCCTCTTCGCACAACTGCCAGTTTACACATCTGGCAAGTTACTGCTTGACCTTCTTTGCTTTCCAGAGAAAAGTATTCCCACGCAGCGGACATGTTGCATGATGTTTCATTTTTGTTTACGGAAGCCCTTAATCAGAACCACGCTGAAAACTCGTGTGAAAACTGGATCGGCCCAATTATGTGACTAAATCCGATCCAATCCGATCTTCTAAAAAATGCCAGATCGGCAGCAAATACCAATCTTTAGATCGGACCGGGACATCCCTACTGTTAATGTCTGCAGATATCACCCAAACATATCAGCAAACTGCGGTATCATTACTTTAATCTTGCTTGTTTTTTAACAGTAACACTTTTGCATACATTAACCATTTCATGAAGAACTTTAAGAGGAAAATAAAACTAGGTGCAGTTTCATTCAGCTATTTCTGTCACAGGAATGTAGCATGTCCACACCTAATCACTTGAGGTCTACTCTAATGCATGTCTGTTCATTGATACATTGACTAAATTACACCGCTAGTGACACTGTCTTTTGTACTGCTTCCTACTTCTGCTGTTAATGAATTATGATTCTTCTTTCTCAATGACTGTGTAATTCCTATTGTTTGTATTGTGTTTTGCATGCAGATAAGGCTAAAGGCTTTCAAATTAACCTGTCTGAGGCCTTGCAAGGTAAAGAACTCAGGGTGTACTATGTTTTAACACACATTAACATTTATTATCCTTGTTTTGTAATTAGGGATGCACCATTCTGAACCTAAAGTCAACAGAAGAATAAAAACTGACTGAGATGGGTGCATCTCTATTTATAAGGGTTCCTACACAGATAGAACTGGAAATTACAAAAGTCAAATTCCATATTTTGGGCAAAGTATGGAGAGATATTCTTCCAGATAATAGCTCCAGTTGTCTTTTTGTAAAATAAAGTTTTGGGCTTCTAAAAATTGACCACAGCCAGAGTCTTTTTAATGTAAGTATGTGAAGCAGCTGAGCACTCAGCTCCTGGGAAGAACCTGTTTTGTGAGAGCAGAGCTGACAGTCCCAAATATAAAGCCTTGTCGGCGAAGGGGAAAGAAAAGTAAATGCAAACTTGTCCAACATCTGGCAAATGTAAGCCATATGCACAGGCAAGCCCTGCTCCCAGAGGGGTCATCTGACCCCAAAAACAGAAGTTTAAATGTGTTACCTGCATAAGAAACCTCTAGATGGTCATTGTGGTCTGAGATATTTAGAGTATTGAGGAAAACTAGAATTTTGAAATGAAAAATGTGTAGGAACCCTAATTTATAATCCCCTTCAGAAGCCATCATTGTACTTTCAAGAGACCCCTCCCCCTCCTAACTGTCCTCTTCATTTAGCTGAAGCTGGTACACATTTCCATGGGCCTGTATCACAAAGCAAAATTAAGGGATTCGGTGAAACAACTTCTGATTCAACCTTGGGTTTTCAATATCACAAAGGTGGTTTATTTCTTAAGGAGGGAAACCACTATGGTAGCTTATCAACTAAACTGCTTTGGGGTAGGTTATGTTAGAGGTTGTGTTTTTAAAACCACCTCCTCCTGAAAGGTGTGGACTGTGTGTGTAGTGGGAGAGTCTAAGACAGATTTTAGATACTGTCTAAAAAGGATTATACCTTGAAGATTTGACAGTAAGCTTACTTATTGGCTTGAATTTTATTTTTGTATTTGTTCTTTATTTGTTCACACACTCTTTAAACAGTGTCACAACAGAGAGACAAAGGCTAGAATTGGCACATCACAAGAATATGTAGAATACATTGAAGCAAGACATTAATTTGATAGAATCCACAATTATAATTATAGTCAAATCTGGAGGAAGTAGTGATATTGATAAGAATAAACATTTTTACACATTCTCACTCTGTTGTCAAGTGTCTCTTGCAGTTTTAGGTGCAGCAGTTGTGTTGCCTTTAGCCTGTAATAATTTTTTTAATTCCTCAGATCTGTTTCACATTACAGATTGTTTTTCATGTGGAAAATAAGCAGCTCCAGACCTGTCCATGTTTGTCATTAGTCACAAATACGGACCCACCCCTTTTATGTGAACAGGCTTTTAATGAGAATCAGAAACCCTGGGTTGGCAAAGCAAGTTGATAAGCTGGAAACTTCTACTAGTAGTGTGATCACAATCGTTGGGTGACACAAAGAGATCCTGAATCCGTGCAACTCGCTTAATGATACAGGCCCCCGTGCCAGTTCTCAAATGGTTTAGATCCATCCCATCCTCTTTTGTAGTTGCACTGTAGATAATGTCATTAAACAAACAACATACTGGTGTCCCACAATGTTGCATTGGTCCTGTTTCCATCAGATTTCCCAGCAATAGCTCTAGATGCCTGGTCTTACTGTCTGTCCTGCATCCCCATCTTTAAGGAAATCCACCAAGCTTTTAACACTTGTGATGATGGCCATGCATGAGTAATAGATGACCAGTCCCTCACAAGCTTGGTGCATTTACTATTTGTTTGTTATGTGTGTTCTGTTCTGTGTTTAATGATGCATGCAAATCCAATCCTCTACAAAGATCAGACAGTAAGTGTACATGTGCGTTTGTCACTGCTCTAGGTAAACTGGTGGCATACGATACAGATGGCGACGGCGATTTTGATGTGGAGGATGCTAAAGTTCTGCTAGGCAAGTTGATTTGTGTCAAATTTTGTATCCAATGTTGCTAATCGGTGCCCTGCAGTAGGAAATCAAGGTATACGTACAGTGTGGAAATATAAGAACAGTATGGTACAGCGATGTGGGACAGCTCTGATTTCTTCTGCAGGCACCAAATGGCATGTGTGTGTGATTTATATTAAAAGGCAATCTGGGTTTCTTTTGCATGACTCACAATCAAACAGTTGACTGAAATAACAATAATAATAATATTAATGATGATAATAACATAACTTTTATATAGAGCTGTTTTCAGGGTATTTAAACGCACCCCCTAAATGAATCCAACAAACGCACCACTGAATCTCTCCACTCAACACTTAGAAATTTAGTCTGTATCTTAAAATCACACGGGCCACATATTATAGAAAGAAAGGCAATCCTCACTGAAGTGATATTAACAGATGGAATTAATGAGGTTCATTGAAGTTGAAGAGATGTTTTTCTGTGTCCTTAATCTGAATATAACCATTTTCGCATACATTATACCTATGTTGACGAGTTTCGACATGTTGGGCCACAGATGCGGGGTAAACCTTGACGTTGTTTTTCATTAATCAAAACACTCATTCATTTGTCCTACAGAACATGTTTTAGGATGAGAACATGTCAGTGTATAAGGGACTTTTGTGTTGGTTTTTTTTTTTTAATTACATTCTCTACTCCTATCTTTTGTCAGGAAGGGTCATCTTTTTGTACAGCCCTCCCCTCCATGTTTTCTTTATCTCCTTCATTCTAAGTTTTAGCTGCAAAAGTTTGTATCAAGTTCCCTATTTGTGTTTTCTTATGCTTCCTTTATGTTAGAGGTTGACATCAGTCTGTTAGCTGAATAATGTTGTTTGGATGTTTACAAATTACCAGCCTCCCAAAGTCATGTTGGGATGTATGTGGTCTGTTGTAGGACCATACATGTACTGCAGTAACTTCTGTTTTTTCAAGGAGGCTCCAAACTCTCACGACAGTCATTATGTATTTGAGCTCATTTATGCCACAGTGAAAGTGAACTTCGTATATGACAAGTTTATTTATATATATATATTTTTTTATCATAAAGGTCTAGAATTTGCCTAGCCTTTTTTATGACTTTGACTTTACTAAATAGTGGAAAACTATTGAACTGAACCTCAAATACAGTTATTTCTGACAGCATCAGTTTTTGTATTTATTAATTTTTACAGTAACCTGAACTCCTCTTCTCTGCTCCATAACAAGAATTGCTGTTATATTGGCCTTCATTCCATTTTGGTATGTTTTACTACTTTGTACAGACGTCATTTTCAGCATAAAAATAATATTCAGATTATTTTTAGCTCAGCGGTCTTCATAAATATTATGATTATTGATAATCCTAATAACGTTCTTTATTATAATAATTACATAGTTTGTAACTCTGTCCCCAAACCTTTGACAGTAGTGCATCTTCCCGACACACTTAAGTCTTCTAATGCATCTTTGTTTTGTTTTTTTCAAAGAAGCCTTTTTTTTTTATCTCCATGCTTTCTCTCCTTAGCCTCTGCTTCATTGCTTCCTTACCTTTTTTGTATTTGGTTGCAACTAAAAGAAAATATTTTTAAATGTAGAATGGCCTGTGAAAACATTTGGTCACAAACTTATAATGGCTTCACTCTTTTAAGTTATGGGACATTGAAGTAAACACAAACATGTTAAACATTTGTGTAAGCCAGTAAAAAGTAACTTGTCGATTTTATTCAGTGAACATATTCTGTCCTTGTTAATTAAAAGGTCCAAACATGCACAGACAGGCAGCTGTGCTGCTGCAACTTTTTTTGCTATTCACTATTCACACTTTGATCAAAACTTTCACATTTTTAGCCAATGTTACAATATAGGGCATATGATTTAAATTGCAGCTCAAAAATGTATGGAGCCCATCCCTGGCCGACAGGCAAACCAAGATTTAAAATCACTCTTGCAGAAGTATGAGGTCTACCATGTGTCCTTGTAGTTTTTTATCCGACACCTATTTCTGTCTGGTTCTGACTGTCTACACATGATCAGTAGCCCCATTATTAAATGAACTTCATCAAAACACCTCATTATTCATTATGATTCATTAAAGAGAACTATCTGATGTAATTCTAAAGAAAACCACTGTTGGTTAAAACTAAACCACTCCATGTCTTGTTGGGGAGCATTGATAGTTTAGTATAAAAGCTACATTTTGCTGGTGATCATGTGGAGACGTCCTGACTCTTACCTGCTTATATATACAGTATTTATATAGTCTGAGTAGATCCCTCGCTGCCTAACCTACGCTTAAAACTTCTTACCTTCTCCTGTTCTTTCCCTCCCTCTTTCCTCCTCTGCTCTTTCATTTCATCATCCTCTTCATTTTATTTGGCTCCAACTTTACTTCCACCTGCCTTTTTGCTATTAGTTTTCTCCACTCCCCGACCCCCGTCTCTCTCTCGTCAACTTGTCGTACACCCACACTTCCCCTCCATCCACCCCCGCCTCCATCC
>JAPQRQ010000010.1:8429461-8447296 GCA_037367365.1 Apogon talboti
CCTGACCAGTGAGGGCGATGGTCAGGGTGAATCCAAGATTCTGGATTGGTTAGAAGAAGTGGAGGAGGGCGGCTCTGATTGGTTAAATGGTTTCTTCACTTTCCTGTACGGTCTGATTAACCCCTTGGAGCCAATGGAGGAGGAGCAGGAAGAGGAGCAACGCAGTGGCTCAAGAGGAGACCTGGATCTGCAGGATGAGGATGAGGAGGATGACGATGAAGTACATGTGAGAAGAAGAGGAAAGGATGATGGAAATCAGGGGCAGAAGATTGTCATATTCGGCCTCCATAACCAGTAGCAACAGCCCAGTTATCCTCAGTTCCACTTTGTTGTTCAACTTTACATGCCCCTGTCAAACAGCCCAAGCTTTAGTGTCTGGGAGATGTTTCACAGCGTTTGGCACTTGAACCAGCCACTAGCCTTGAAGATAAACACGGCAGTTAGCCTTGTGCTTTGGGCCCTACCCAGCCTGGTTCCACCTACTGTAACCCTCTGAAACTTGACAAGCTGTGTACTTTTATTAGCAGAATCTTGAGAGTTAAATCCTTTTTGAAGGAGTTTCCATGATGTCGATTTTTGTGCTGGGATTTGGACTGATGATACTCAGGAACATTTTTTAAGCTCTCAAATTTTATTTTATTTTTTAAATCTATTTATAACTGATTTTCTGCACAAATCTGTTGCAAATAGCCAACAATCCAATGACCAACACAAAATGCAAGGGTGATTTGCACTTTGACAGCTTGGATTTTGCTGTCCCTCTTGTCTTTTCCTATTGCTGCATGCCTAAAAAACTGATCTGGAACACATTTACTCTGGACACTTGGACTACAAGCATGGATTTGTACTTTTTAAAATTTCTGGCACCTCTAAGGCTGTTGCTTTTCGTCCTGGATCCCGTTCCTACCTGGTTTCAGACTCTGTCTGCATTTGGATAATATGTTGAAATCAGGAAAATGCGGGTTTATTCAGGGGTAAACGTACACAGGATGTGTTGTAGTGGTACTATAGCAGACTGACCTAAGTAACCCCACCCCTCCTCTTCCTGATGTCTTAAACTGATGTTAACAAGCTACCTTTTGACTTTCTGCACAAAGACATACTCTAATCGGAGACAGACCACTGCAGTGAGAAAGAACTGATCGATTGCGTTGGTGATTTAGTGCTAGCAAGCTTCTCCCATGGTACTTTTCCCGTAACACACTCAGAAAAAAACCCTCGCTTGAGGATCAGAGACAGGAGTTTCTGTCAGTAACACATTGTGAGTCTCCATGCAGGGACATGTTCATGTGTTTGTTGGAGCATTTTGGACTTTTCCAGACCTTTTTACTGATGACAAATTCAAGACACAAACAGTTAAAACCTGTCAAGTGGGACATACATTCATGTATAGGAAGGGGTAAATAAATAGGATGCACTTCAGAGTTTCATGTGCAGCTCAGATTATTGATCATGCCATGAGCATCTGAATGTGCAGGGGTCCAGTTATCATAACTGTGAAGCTTTCAATAGTATGTTATGTTTTAGTGTGAATGAGTATATAGACTTACAGTATTTTTAGTTTTGAGTGCCTACGTAGTCCTCTTAATTCTTAGATTTCCAAGAAAACTCAGACGATTCCTTACTCTGAAAATGAAGACTACTAGAATGAAAGCCATGATTTTTAGAATCTGAAAAAGATGTTAATACATTACTTTAAATACAATTTATAAAATGATTCAACATCACGCAAAGCCATTTAATTCATTTGCACACCGACTATACCTTCCTGTAGAGGAAAAAGGAAGCTCATAATGTACATTGCAGATGTCCATGTTTAGCTCAGACTTTTGATCATCCATGGACCATACAATATGTTGCCACATGTATGGACATGTCCTTGGATGCAGACCCTCCAGGTGAAGAAATAGAACCCTTCCTATGTTAGTCACTGACTGGCTTTAGGACTTTAATGAAGAACAGTATTGTGTGTATACTAAGCTACAGTGGTGCTCCCTGTCCTTCAGGTGCTCTTGTACTCTGCAGGAATCAGGCCTCATTGTGTTGGCGGACCTGCATTATTCCTCTTCCCTGCTCCAGTATATCACTGTAACTCCATTGTTCTGATTTCCCCTTTAATGTAATAAACGAACATCATACTCTAACAGTGCTTGGCAGCCTTGAAGTTACACAGTTGTCTCTTAAATGCACAGTTGAGAAATGATTATTTGTGTGTAAATGATGGTGCTTCTAGTTATAGCCAGAGGTTAAAAAGGAGTGTACCGGAGCCACTGATAGATGGTCCACAGTGACACAGCAGGGGGAATGTCTGTGTAACTACACAGGAATCCACTAATAACGATGAAATGCTGAGTCGGCTGCAGGTGTTTTGTCCTATGCCTGTGACACCCAGGGTGTGTGCGTTTCTGTGTCAAAGGCCTCGAGTGAATATTTAGATTGGAGTGAAACAGGTTAGACTTGTTATGACTTCAATGAATCCTGCTTATTAAACTGGGGTTGTGCTTTTTTTTTGTTTTTTTTAAACTGTCAAAGTCAATTCAAACGCCACAGTGGTCACCTTAGGGAGAGTCTTCTGTGATTCACTACGGGGATAGAGAACACTCGGCACACTGCTGTGTAAGAAAAGAAACATAATAGATTAAAAAAACAAAAAAAACAAGCAAATTAAGAAAACTTCAACAATTTGACAATGCATGCAAATACTCAGAGCCAAATGTACAAAGATACAAGACTATATTTGCATGTGTTGAGTTTCTGCAGCCTGTCAAATTGACTTGGTTAGGTTTTCTATATTTGCATGTGTTTTCTTAAACAGCAGTACACTGAGCTCTTACTGCCATTGTCACCCTTCCTTTTCTGAAGAGCCGCTTGTGAAATGCTTATGCTGCCAAACAAAAAATGAAAAATAGAACCCAGATCTTATTGTAAAGTTATGTCAATTAATTTTTAGCGTTTTACTCTTTAGGCACTTTAACCCCTTAGGTGCTCTATCAACCTTGGATGCACACAAAGTTGAAGCAGTTAATTCCTTGTCAACACTAATACAGACATTTTGCACAGCCTAGCAGAGACGGGATATTTTCCCAAAGGCACATTTAACAACAAAAACATGAAAGCACATGTAAAACAGAGCAGTTGAGGAGAATTATGACATTACACCACAAATTCATTATTACCCTTCAAACCCCTGGTGACAGCCATAAAGGTGGATGTACTGTATATTTACTTCTTTATGTTTGGGCGCTGCTATTAACACAGCTCGGAAAAAGGAATCTTCATCTAACTTTTTCTCCATGTCACATGTTGCTTTCACTTTTAATAGCCTCTTGGGTTGTACAGGCAGCTTTTCTCCGCTGGTATTTGACGTCGTAGACTTGAGTTTATCACCTCCTATTGGTGCATTATTTGAGTTTATCCAGTCGTTGTGATTAGGCAGGTATCGCATGTTGGAATACAAAGCTTTAATTTATGTATGTTCTCTGTGACATCAGATGAGAAACCTGGAGATGCAGACAGGAGAGGAGCTAAAAAAGGTATCGACATGCATTTGCATGTTGCTGTGCTGTGTTCCTAGTGTGTGGACTAGACAGTGGAGTGTATACATACTAAACGCACTACAAATTGAGCTGTATTAAAGGTACAATTGCAGAGTTACAGAAGTAGCTGAAGTGGTAATCCATAAAAACCCTCGTGCAACTGGTGTAAAACCCATTTTATGCATGTTTACTACAGTGTTAATGTGATTTGACAGGAGTCAGAGGACTGTGGTGTGAAACTGGTTGGACTGAAATGAAATGAACACGCCTGTCTGATGTTTGGTGTGAATTTGAGCATGGCCTCCGTCCCATGAACTCGTTTAATGAATGGTGAAACGCCAATGAGTGTTATTGCCCCTCCATCCCAGAGAGCTCTCCAACCAAAGATGTGGGTTTCAAGCTTCGAGAGGCCCTTAAACAGCAGCTGGCTATCATCCACGAACGAGTGGAGGCCAAGAAGCTAGCCAAGCTGGCCCTGGCGGAAGTCAGACAGATCCTGGTCAGAGAGGAGGAGGAGAAGGAGCTGGAGCTGGGAAGGAAGGACATATCTGCAAGAGTGAAGGAACGGGTGGCCATCAGGTTGAAGGAAGAGGAGGAGAAGATTGAAAAAGAAGAGATGGAGAAAGCTCTGGAGAAATTGAGGAAGGAAAAAACCAAACAGCTGCAGGGGAAAAAGGATGAAGGGAAAGAAGAAGAGGTGGAGGGGAGGGAGAGCAAATCAAAGAGAGGAGGAGGGGGTGAGAAAGAGGACAAAGCAGAGAAAAAAGTGGAGGGGGAGGGAAAGAGGGTCCAGGAGGAGGAGGACCACAGAAAAGGAAAAGAAAAGGTGAAAAAAAGCAAAGTTGGCAAATCAGACAAAGGCAGAAAATAAAGAAGTCAAACTTGAGAGAAATATCTCGATCATTAAAAAAGCAGAGTTGGCCATTTTTAAAGACAGGACTATGTGTGGAGGTGGAGGTCTTTAACACCAAAAACATAACCATGGCAATGTGAATCTGTGAGCATTGCAACACTGAAAAGGCCCCTGGTTTATAAATCTGAACTTCATACTGGCCTGTAGTGAAGTTTCTTGTCTGTGGCTTCTTTATACTTATTCAGAATCGTAGATCAGAGGGTTTTAGTCTAAATCCAGAAGGAAATGAATAACCATATGAAGAATTTGTCTGCAATAGTTTCATTGTTGACTCATACAGTTCAGGGGTTAAAGAAATAAATGGGTTTAAATCTCCAATGTGCAGCCTATACTTTCCCAAGTGTATCATCATAGGTAATGAGGAAACGTTTAGATAATCTTAGTTTAGTTAACTGAAAACAGAAGCAGGAGTATGATTTGTGTTTGACTGAGAGAAGACGGATCATCATGACAAATGAAAGGCATGTACTGTAAAAAAGTGTTTCAGTCTCTAAATAACCTCTACAACCTGTGGGTGTGTCGAGTGTTTCCAGAAACATGCTGACCCTGGAGTACACGTCTGTCACTGCAGCAAAGTCTAAGGTGAAACCGCTGGTCAGCACTAGGTTAGGTTATTATGATGTGTGACACTGTGAGCCTGAATTGTAGGAAATGACTGGAGATAGACTCTGACTGCAGGGGATAGACCTGCTGAAGTCGTGAGAGGGGATATTTAGTGATTATTAAAACAATAGGGTTTATAGGAATCATAAAGGTGTAATATTCTTTTGTCAATAAAGTTTCTGGATCCATGTGTGGCTCGTTATCTTCCATCCTTTATTTGCTGTACCTGGTCTGCTATCTAATATCCAGCACATCCAGTAAACTAAATATGGAATACATCTCACACAGTATAAATCAAACATAATTATTAAAGCAAGAATGAATCCAACATTTAGCGGTTGCTCGGTGCCCCAGAGCAATAACAGTCTTTGTTGTATGTGAAATTTCTTTGTCAGCAAAAGAAACCCATTGCCTTTCTCTGATGGTTGTTTTATGTCAATGATGTCACCAGTGGAAAACGATGATCATTTTGATTGACACGTAATAGAAATCAACAACTTGATGTCGAGCAGTACTATCTGATCTACTGAGCATAAATGATAAGATAACTACATATAATGGCTGTCAGGTGGAAACCTCATGTCTAAAATGATTATTTTTCAGGAAACTGGAAAAACAATGTATATTCTAATGAATGAACATAAGAGATGTATGTATGAAAAAGCTGTTTTCAACACTTTTCATTGATTAAATATTTCTAAAACTGTTAGGCCAACGTGAAGACTGACCAATAGAGCCGTTTTATGACAACAAAAAAGACCAAAAGCAGACTTACGAGGTTTCCGCCCCACAGCAACAATATGTGCGTTATTAGTCAAAAGTTTCAGAAGTGTAGATCTCTAAAGTAAAGACATACACTTTTAAAGGTTATAATGCATGAAATGCTTGTATATAATTGACAGTATAGTGAGGGTTAAGAGTATATTTGGTTGTTTAGCTGTATGATTTTTATGTTTAACAAAATATACCTGTTGCGTATTGTTCCATTCTTCCAATAGGAGTTAAAAGGAAGGTTGAGACCCAGCGTTTAGGCTCAGCTTAATTAAGATTATGCAGCGTTTATCCTTTTCAATATGAATCATTCATCGTCCTCCACTGAAACTTTAGACTCTTCTGAACAACAACTCTGGCTTGTGTTTCATACACTTCATTTCATCTGTTGTATATGTGCCTGTAATGTGTACATATGTGCCCACATTATTAATTTATACCCAAAGTACTGCTTTGTGGTGTTTGTCCAACCCTCCTCATGAATATGTAAGGCCGCCCTGATTTATGGTCCCCTCATTGGGCACAACCAGAAAAGTCACGTTAACATGTCAACTTGTGTTGCGTTAACATGGCAAAGTGTAATGTCTTAAGGCATAAAAATGTACCTGTTAAAACACATTTTAACATCTCCCAAAAGAAAAGCATTTAAACCTTTTTGTGCAGATGTCCCAAACCTGTGGTGTATGTTCTTTTTTGCCTTTTTTCTCTTTATTCAGAGGGTTGTAGGTTATCAACACAGTCATCAAATTTTAACACTAAATTTACTTTGATTGCTGCAGAAAAACTTACATTTTTAATCCATTACTTGTGTCCTGACAAAAGAACTGGACTTTTGTATTCTCTGGCTCTTTACTTTTCCTCCAAGTCACTGTTTAAATATTACTAAAACTAGAAAAATGTGTGTTCTAAAACTTTTGACCACATCTCTATATAAAGGTGTAGAGTCCATTATGTGAGAGAGTTCACGTACTCTGTGTGTGTGTACATTACATATCCTGTGTCTGCACTGTACACATGTGTGTCAGTTGCCTTCAACGTGTGCATCACTCCATATAGGAATCAAAGAGAAGGTGGTTGTCATCACTACCCGTAGTGAAGAAGCAGCTGCCCCAGTGGAGGCCCCTGAACCCGAACCCACACCAGAAGGTAACACACAAGTTGATTATACACACAAGGATTTCATGGGAACATGTAAAGGTACAGTAGATCACGGGGGAACGCATGTATGGTTACTGAAGTCTGAAAAAAGGAACATCTAAACCACCAAAGTGACATTTTGAAAGAAAAGCAGTAATGCAAAAAATGTCAAACATCTTCAACATCCCATATAGCAGAATCTACCTCACGTACACTTAGAAATACATACTGCACTAAGATGAGAAAAGTAATTTAACAACCTGATCACAAATTGACTTCTGTGCACATAAATGTCCAGATGAATCTGAAATGTACGCAGCTATTATGTAAACTTGAGCCATATTCAAAGAAATAAAACGGTGAAATTGGAGGCGATAACTTCATAACTGTCTTTGCTGCACTGAATGAATATAGAGATAATTAAAAATACATAAATTACATTAATTATTGCTCTAATTATGCCCCATGTGTATAAGTGTTATTGTCCTTTTCCTGTGAGATACAATGATAATACACTTTTTATCATAGTTTGTGCAGTTATTTATTCAATTAAATACAACAGTTAGACATGACTGATGAAGAACAGTGGAGAACATTTCAACCATGCTTACACAGACAACAATACTAAAGATGGAAAATGGTTAAAGTCTAATACATGCACTAGTTCATTCTAATTTTTATTGTCACGCCACTATCTCCAGCTGTTGTCGAGCCTGAACCTGTGCCTGTGGAAGATGTGATCGAAGCTGCAGTAGCAGAGGAAGCGGCTGCACCCCCACCTCCAGGTACGAGTGAGCATGAACCTGTATGATGTGATATTCCACCCTTTAGTTTAAACTGTGGTCTGTTTGAGCACCTCCTGCCTCTTTGATCCCTGATGAGCACAACTGTTTCGCCTTTTGTCAGAGCCTGAGCCTGAGGTTGTAGCAGAGCCTGAGGTGGAGGCATCTGAGCCAGAACCAGAACCAGAGCCTGAGGCTGAATCTGAACCAGAGCCAGTGGAGACCCCTGAGGTCAGTACCAACTGGAATCATGAACATGAAAACACCACCTGCTGAGTTTGGACACCAAGTCTTTCTACTTGTAACATCAGATGTCTGTTGGAGGTGAAGCTATGAGGGGCAATTAGTTCTAAGAATGACTTCAAACACTTATGTTCTACTTTTTCAGGTGATTGAGGAGGATCCAGAGGTGCTGGAGGAGGAGCTTCCCCCAGTAGAGGAAGAGGAGGAGGAGGAGGTATGTCCTGAATGTTAATATTGTTTTATAACTATATGTAACAAAGAAAAGCCTTGTATAGCACTACATGACTATAATAATGAGTTGTTCCTGATTTTTGCTTAAAAATTCAGCCATTGTTTGATTAGTATTAAAATGGTTTTAAGAATTAGTCAATGTAGTATTTCAGCTCCACTTTGGACATGGAGTCACTTCTACACTTTCTGCACACAGAGAGGGAAAAAAGCCACTGTAATTTAACACCTGAAAGATATTAGAGCTTGCAGGATGTTTACATTTTTTCATTCTTTCACTACCAATTGAAGAAATAATAATTCTTTTTTTACCAAATGTAAAACTGTTTCTCAAGGATTTCCCTTTAGACATTATTCTAAAATAATTTGCTTCTGCTTTTAGACTTGTACCTTTGCTGCTGTTACAGCACATTTTCTTCTATGCATCTTAAACTGGCTCAGACTTGTTATACTATACCTGGGGCAAAGTATACTCCATATATTAAAAATAGACTCCTATGATCCAGTTTTCTCCCAGAGCCAAGACACCTAGCTGTGTTTACATGGACCTGAGTTTGCCATTAGTAGTCAGAATAAAAAGATCCTTGTGTACCCACTGCAGTTGGAAGAGACGAGCCCTATCAGAACAAATCAGAAAACCGCTGTCAATATTAACAGATTTTAGCCTTTAATAACCACCAGAAATACTCAACATCATTTCTGTTTGTAATAAATGTATTGTTTCTACGCATGTTTGTTTCTATGTAGTTGTAACTTGAGAAGGGACAGAAACAGGGAAATAGGAAAAACAAAACTGGTCTGTTGCTGATAAAGGGTTTGTCATAGATTTAGGAGCTGTTTACATAAGTGTTTGACAAGATGTCGTTCAGAATCTTCCGGGTCATAGCCCACTTTAGAATGAATTAAATTCCTAAAGTCTGTATTTTTATGACTTACAGTTTATTGTAATTAAAATGATTAATAGTTAAATAAAAAGCTGATAATCAGATGACACTATTGTCCATGTAAACTGGTAACTTTGAATCTCAGAATGATTTATGTCGGCTTAAAGAACTGTCATCCATGTAAATAACTGTTTGTTGTTCAGATGACAGTGTGGTTTTGCTCAGTATTATTAACTTGGCTCTTATCTATTGTAGCACATTAGCTCTGAAGTAGCACAGACGTTAAACACATGCGTCAACTGGTTTTATTTTTACTGTTTGAAAGCATAAAGCTGATGGGTTTAAAGAAAATAAAGGAGGTTTAACTGTTTAGGACTAAAAGTAAATTGTGAGAATGTGACAAAGGGTGGATGCCTTTATAATCTCTGGCCTAATGTGTCCATTGATTTCAGGCTGCTCCAGTTGAGGAGGAGGCAGCAGCAGAGGAGGCTGTGGAGGAGCCAGCTGTTGATGAGGTTGCAGAGGAACTAGCAGCAGAGGTTGAGGCTGCAGTTGAGGAGGCAGCTGCGGAGGAGGCAGCTGCAGAGGAGGCAGCTGCGGAGGAGGCAGCTGCAGAGGAGGAGGAGAGTGCCCCTGCAGAAGAAGCTGTTGAGGAGGAAGCACCACCTGCAGAAGAAGCTGAAGAGGAGGAAGCACCACCTGCAGAAGAAGCTGAAGAGGAGGCTGCTCCTGTAGAAGAAGCTGTAGAAGAAGTAGCTGAGGAGGAGGCAGCACCATCAGAAGAAGCTGTAGAGGAAGTAGCAGAAGAACCAGCAGCTGAAGAGGAGCCTGTTGAGGAGGAACCTGTTGAGGAGGCTGCACCTGCAGAAGAAGTTGTTGAAGATGTAGCACCAGAGGAGGCAGTGGAAGAAGTACCAGAGGAGGAGGAGGCAGCAGAACCTGAGGAGGAGACGGTAGAAGAGGCAGCACCTTCAGAAGAGCCCGCTGAGGAGGAGGAGGCAGCTCCCACAGAAGAATCCACAGAAGAAGCTGTAGAGGAGGCTGCACCTGTAGAGGAGGCAGTGGAGGAGGCTGCAGAGGCAGAAGAAACAGAAGAAACTCCAGAAGAAGCAGTGGAAGAAGAAACAGCACCAGGTAAGATGAAAGTACACAGGGCGTCTGCGAGGTTTACAGGTGGTTGGTTCAATCTTATCTTCACATCTTCAGCAGAACTCCAGGACATGAGGAATAATCAGATATAGATTTGACCTTAAGTGTGGGCAGTTGTTGTTTTGAGGAGAGACACACAGTATTTTTTGAACAAGAGCATCCTTTATGTTTCTCCTTGTACATGATAAAGCTCTTCTTACCAACACCCACATTTACAAAAGCAACACCCACAATTCATTTTACAACTTTAACTGCAATGTGTGATGGCCATCTGTTCCAGTGATGTCAGTCTGTCAACACACACCACCCAGTTTGTTTCTTTTACTTTTATACAATTAAAAGACAGACTGGAGCTACAGGGAAACAGCTGCTCACAAAATACAGGCTCTTCAGTTTAGCCATAAATACAGTAGACCTGCACACTGCATTCTGTGAATTCCAGATTATTCAGAGATGTTAACTTGTTCCCTAACATGAGCATACAACTAATGGGTTATATTTTTGTGTTTTTTTTTACCCACAGAGACAGAAGAAGAAGTAGAAGAGGCAGAGGAGGCAGTAGAAGAAGGTGGGTGCCCACTTACATTTTTTAATTATTTACACTATAAAACAAAGGGACAAATATCAAAATACAACATTAGACAATCAAAAAGTTACAGAATAAACTTAATAATCACTATTTTATCCATTATTTCTTTATTAATAAATGGAATTGGAATATGTTATGTACACGAAAAAAACAAACACAGAACAAACTAAAAATAACTTCCCACACCATCACAATAATTGCCTCTATTCTGGAAGATTACTAATCACACTAGGAGTAAGGAAGTTAAAATGTCTTAGTTTGTTTTTAAGTACTGAAACGAAAGGCGAAAATTGTTGGAGAGCATTCCAGCTGACGTACCTTTGTGTGGACATGGTTTTTAGATTTTGTGGTCTTACTTGTACATGTTGCGTTTGTTGCAGCAGCAGAGTTTGCTGAGACAGAGGAACAGCCTGAGGACGAGCCCACAGGTAAATACTATTTAAGCAGCTCCTCTCCCTGCTCAGTGTGGACGTAGTCAGACAAAATGTCAAAGGTGAAGGTGTAATCCTCACCTCTGTGGCAGAGTTAATATTTGCTGTCACCTACTGTATTACCTAAGGTTTGATAAAAGTCGTGTGCATCTACTATCTAACATCTGTCATCAGCGTGGAACTGATAGTCAACTGCACTTTGGCTCCTTTTACTAAAGAACATATTATCAGATGTTTGTTACTAGAAAACCTATGAAAGGGCCTACATGTGTCTGTTTCAACATGTAACCTCAGAGGGACGTTCAAAGGGCAGATTTATCAGCATGTGTGGAAGTTGGCAGCTGTGGAAAGTGTGAAGATCTTAAATTGTTAAATCTTATTTCTAAAACTCCTCTGAACCTCTGAGGTGTAGGGACAATGCTGTGAAGTAGAGCTCTATTGTAACACTGGAAAACAAAAAATTCTCCATTTAGTAAATCTAAACCACAATACTCAACATGGAAAAGCTGAATTAAAATAAGGCATCCTCTGAGTGTTGGTGCTGCGGCTCAATTTCAACCAAACTTCAGCTCCACAACAGTTTCATCATGAACTGCCATCTTTACAGAAATTCAGCAGCATCAGAAAACAGCCCTGAACATTCTCAGAGGTTCATTATTTTCTCTGTTTAGCTCAACAGCCACTTAAGAAGTTAAATATCTACTGTAACATCAACTTAAAACTGGATCTAGAGCAGAATGACTAATGAATGAGTAATCAGTTATTTATCATACTGTTAAACTGATCAGTAGCTATACTGATAATTGCCGTTTCTTCAGTGTCAATATTTTCTGATTTCTTTCCTCTTATGACAGTAAAGTTAATGTCTGTGACCTCTGAACTAAACCAGACATATCTCTGTTTCAGCAGTTCCTGATATTTTAACAACCAAACGATAGAAAATAATGGAGATTAATCCATGTAAAATAACATCCATCTAAATCACAGGTTAAACCAAAGAATTAAATATAATCTGGATTTAGAGTAAAAGTTAAAGTATGATTTAATTGGGTTTAAAAATAAACCCAGTTCAAACCAAACTGACACACTAACAGGAACTCCATTAACACTTACTATCAACTACAGCTGTAAAAAGTGTTGACTTTTATGTCTGTTTTTTCCATCAACACCTGGACCGTTGTGCATCTTAAATGTTTTGTGTTTCCTATAGAAACGTAGAGGCTGCAGCAGTCGCCGTGGTGACGGAGCAGGGACCCCACTGACGCATCAGCACTCTCTGAGCACGCTCAGGAAGGATGATGCATCTCTTCACCTCCAGAGAAAACGATTTAAGTCGTTATGACAACACTCGCCTCCCCCTCCTCCCCTCTCCATCCCTCCCCTCCCTTTAACTGTCCCTCTAGTGTAAATGTGTCAGATATTGAATGGATTGTTACTAATGGTACTCCTGTTTTACCCCTGTGTTTATTTTCTTTGACTTCATGTTCATCTGGCTTTTTTTTTTTTCCTCCTTTCTTTGTTTTCTTTTGAGGGCCCGTATCAGTCTCCAGTTCTGGGGGGGTTAAGTCTGTGAAACCAGTGGCTGTAGTTTTACAGCCACAACCAGAGCACCGTTTAAATAGAAGTAAAACAAAAAAAAAAACAAACCCAGACTGGTTCAGAATTTGGAAGTCTGATATTGTAACTTTGACTTCCTGGAGCTAAATTTTTTGTTGCCAATTAATTGGAGGCCAAAGCCCTGCTCTGAGGCTCGACCTGTAATAGTATGAAAAGGCTCAGGTCATTCCATACCGTTAGCAGGTTGTTTTTTTTTTTTACAGTGAGCTG
The DNA here is from genome assembly GCA_037367365.1 of Apogon talboti. NCBI lineage: Eukaryota > Metazoa > Chordata > Actinopteri > Kurtiformes > Apogonidae > Apogon > Apogon talboti. The sequence continues at coordinate 8,442,555 of JAPQRQ010000010.1, forward strand.
CTGCCGCCATCTTAGAGCAGACATCAGCTTCTGGACACTGCTATGAATGTCTCTGTTTCAGGCCGATGATAAAACTTTCAAACGTAGTCCAATCCAATCATGATGCTCTGTCCCTCTGTCCCTGTCTCTCAGCTGTGTGTCTGTGTAGACTCTATGCAAAGCTGTCTGTCTCCTACCTCCCCCCTCCCCCCCCCCAGTTTATTTACCACTCAGTATGCGTCGACTCCAGGATGAGCCATATGCTAGCACGTGAATCCAGAGAGAAACGAGTGTGTGAGCGAGTGTGTGTGTGTGTGTATGTCTCCCATGATATGAGTGTTGATGGATCTTTGCTCATCATTCCCTTCTGTGATGATGTCGTTTTTTTATGTTCTCTCTCTTCCTCATTTTTTTTTTGTGTATGTACCTTTACCTCTGTGTGTTTTGTAGATTTCTAGCTTTTTTTTTTTTTCCTTCCTCTATTTCTAGATATGATTACCGAGACCGTTTAACTGTGGTCCTGTTCTCACCTGACGCGCGTCTTCGGTGATCAGGTTACAAATGGACAGCTCCTCAGCTTGAGATGCGATTTCACCGAGCACATCCACGCAGTCACGTTCCACGTTCGTACCTGCAGCACAGAATTCATATACACAAAACTTAGACACAAAACGCCACAGAGAACGCAGAAAATAAGGCGCGGTTTTATAAAGACACAAAAAAACACAGCTATGTTCAAGAAAATGTAATGTTAGGGCTAAAATAAAAACATTAGGTGATAATTTTTGTGGTTAATGTGTTAAAGCACAAAAACCACTCGCATAGGAATGAAAAATTATATTTGTGAAGGTAAAAATAAAATTTGTGACATGGATATCGTTTTAACAGTAAAATTAAAGACTTCCAGAGTTTCCACAGGTGTGTTCATATTTAACATCCACTTTTTCCTCTTCTACATGTTATTTACGTGACCACAAGAGGTCGCCAAATGACTGCAAAACACCATCGACACATTCATCCGATGACTGCGTACCGGCAGACTTACAGCTGTCCACTTGAGCCTGGATCACCCAGAACGCATGTCAGTACCAGTGTGAACAGGGCCTAATGACTGTTGAACACATGACCTGGAGTTGGACCTTCAGCTCTGTGTGTTTAGAACCTGAACTGTGATGTAAATGAGGATGATCGCGGGTGGTGCAGCAGCGTCGCACTGTGGTGAAAACGTTTAAGTGATATTTGGATTCCTGAGGAGGCCGAGCAGACAAACAGAGACAGGACACCGGTCACACTGAAGCATTTTAACCCCAAATGTAGTGGTTATTGAAGTTTTTGTCTGATTAACTATAGTATATTGTCGGGTAATTAGCACTCTGTAAAACTACAGCTGAAAAACCTCCAGCTGGAGTTGTCCTACAGATGTATCTTGAATTAATAGAAGTCATTTCTTAGTTATTACCAACATAAACTGAAGCTTTTCTTAGTGTTTCAGCTGTAGTTTGTATATATCTGTGTTAAATACCCAACCATATACTGTGATTGAATACATATTTATTGGGTAAACTTGTAAAAAAAAAAAAAAAAAAAAAGGAAAGGTTACCATTTTATTCAGCTGTATTCCTTTTGTCAATTTGGACTTGGCTTCAATATCTAATTTTGATATTTTGCGTAACTGAAGGCAGATTTCTATTGTTTCCGATGTTTACTACAGAATCCGTTTTTGGGGTCAGGGTTCAGGTGATCCTGTCCGGGCCGTTATCACATGGTCTGATAACGTCACAGCCTCGTTTGTTCTGCTTCTCACCTTCTTAAAGGGAAACAGTGCATGTCTCTGTTCACCTTTTTTTGCGACTTCAGCGTCTGTCTCTGCTTGTTTTTAATCAGGAATCCACGGTAGCAAGTTCTCAGCACTAACATCATTCCCCTGCAGAACTCAGTGTGTAGACTTTCCAAATGATAAAAGCCAACTGAGGGCTTTTTTTTGTTTGTGTTTTTTTTCTTTTTAAGGTAATGAGCAGAGGGGCAGGTAAACGTCCTGTCTGTTCCGTTGTTTTAAGTGTACATTACCTGTATTTGATAGGACGTGACTGTGAGGCTTCGATAGGACAGCAGGTGCAGCACCCCGGGGAACACATTCCTGTTGGGAAACTGACAGCAAACTGTATGTCAATGTGGTATTGTAAAAATAAAACACTACTGTTGCTTAGCCAAGAAGATTTAAGTAACATTCCGCTTTAATTCCTTGGTTCGGTGTTCGTATTTTGTGTCTAGTCCTCACAACTGTACCAGTTTGTTTTAAGGAATGCGACACATTCCAGTTGTGTGCAGTAGTGGTTTTTATAGGACTGTTTTTTTCCTTTTTTCTTTTTTTTCTCTGTAACACTAGCTGGTCTTTTGTACTTTCCAACACTTTGTAAGTCAATGTGAACTGTACAACCTTTTTAACATTGAAGATTACAGTCTTTACTGAGAGAGAGCTTCTAGATTTTTAAACCTTTTTAAAAAGGACTTGGGGAAAAAAAAATAATACAAGAAATCTCATAATTTTCTGAGAATGCTTTACAAGCTTTTTACAAAGCCATAAGCTGTTTGTGACAGGCAGGTTTCAAGGGGGCTGTGCTACTTCAGGACAAACCTTTAAGAACACAAAACGAAGAGCAATAAAAGCAACCACACACTGCAGCAACCCAGCGACACAGATGTTGGTTTGTCATCACTACACTCGGATCAGAAGTCGTGCTGTGCAGGGTTGTGATACACGGGCAGCTTTGTTCTCAGGCACAGAGGGCAGCAGGAAGTACAACTACAGGAGTAAAGGAGGAATAGTGGGGAAATCTACCTATCTGTTCGCCTCGCAGTGTTGTCTTTACGTCACAACCTTCAGTCTGCTGATCTAATGTCCTGAAGAGGCCGATACTGGGGATTAAATTATTGTGATGTAATGATGATGGATTTTGTAAAAAAAACAAAAAAAAACATCTGAAGTGTCAGTTTGTCTGTAAATGATCTGTTCTGGGTGCTGCAATAAAGGTTTGGGACAACAACAACAACACAACAGTGACTCTGGGTGTTTTTTTTTCTATCTAGGAATTTTTACATGTACTACTACGTTATACTTCTACTACACTACATCTCACATATGTATATTATACTTTGACATGTTTAACTCTTTCAAGGTTACAATTTTTAACTCCATGTAGAGTTGTATGGGATAGGATAGAATAGAATAGATGCAGTCACAAAGTCAACAATGACAAATAGTCCATTATTGCAGAGCTACATAAAAGAACATGAATTGTTATAAAATCAAATGGGTAATTAATCAATTCCCAAAAAGAAACAGTAAGAATAAGAATACATGCAATAAATATGTTAACAGTAAAACAAACAAGAAATAAAACCAGCAGCTAAACAGAGATAAAAAATGATTATAAAGTTATATAAAGTAAAAATAGCTGGTGTCTTATTTAGCAGTGATATGGAAATTTAAAGAAAAGAGGGTTTTATGGGTTGAAAATCCAGAAAATGGCTGAATGATGAATGTTTTTACATGTTACAGAGTCTCTGAACATACAAAAAGATATTTGATGTCATTGAAAAGGAGGGAAACTATTTTACCTGAATTATTTCAATGTATTGATAGGATTAATGGTTCGACAGTTATTAAACATTTTAGATCAGTAGTTGCATTTGGTTGCTGGTGGTTGTTAAGGTCTTTTCTATATTATTTTATTTTGGATTTTTCACATAACAATAATACAATTACATACATACAAGATAAAGCAACCTCTGTTAAGGTCTTTGAGGATTAACATCAACGCATCAATGAACCAGATCTCTAAAAAGTCGACTTTTCATTAGTTCAGAAAAAACAGGCCTATTTTCATTTTTGTGACAATGCACTTTGCAGCAAATCCAAGAGGGTTTTTAAAGAATTTGTCTAGTGTAAGACTCAGACTGTGCTTTATTGTCATTCAATCAACAGACATGATAGAATGAACTATAGTTACCTAGGTCTCTGTGTTTGCAGCATGAAAATAAGATTAAATATATAAAAGCTAAACTGAATAGATTAAAAACTACCATAAAATCCACTAGAATATAATAAGTAGTAGAACATCCTTTATTCTATAACAAATATTAAAAATCAACACATTTATGTGAACATCAAAAGCAGCTAAACTTTTCAAAACATGGTGGAGTATAAAGTACATTAAGAGAATACTAGTAGCACCATAAAATAGAAGTACTCAAGTATAAATATGAGGTATTTGTCCATGTTTTGAACAGAACTGGCCATGGTTTCATTTCACCACAGTTTACTCACCAGTCCAGTCCAGTCCAGATGTTAGTGAAGTCCAGTCCAGATGTTAGTCCAGCTCTTCCACCCTGAGGAAGTCGACTCTTCATGTCTGGAGTTGTGTTCAGTTTCCTTCATAGTCTACATAAACACAGGTCTTAAACTGGAAATAAATCTGTGCCATCAGATTTAGAATTTTTTTTATAGTTGAATTTTTTTAATAGTTGTATTTCAGAATTTGAATTTTTTAAAGTTGAACATTTTTTTTTCAATAGTTGAATTTAATTTTTTTTTTTTTTTTTACACAGAGTTTCTTAATATGAACTAAATTATAAAAAAAGGTTTTTAATTCAATATTCTCAAATACAATACCTTTCAAATTCAACATAAAACAAGTGGTGCCAGGCACAACAAACCCCGCCCCCCGCGTGTATTGTAGCTTAGGTTGGCATCGATCCAGCTG
>JAPQRQ010000010.1:8458038-8478402 GCA_037367365.1 Apogon talboti
AAATGTGAATAAACCCATATTGTATTCACAATAGAACACCAATGTAATGTATAAAATGAGAACATGCACAAAACAGTGCTAGTAATACTGCTACTGCTAAAAATAATAATGATAATCATAAGAAGGAGGAGGAGAAGAAGACAATGACGAAGATGAAGAAGACAACAGAGGAGACAAAGATGGAGAAGACGAAGAAGAAGAGAAAGGAGACAATGATGAAGACACAGACAAAGAAAATGATGAAGACCTAGAAGAAGATGACGAAGAGGAAGAAAATGACGAAGACAAAGAACAGGAAGCAGAAGGAGAACGTGTTGAATTCCATGTTGTACGTGTTCACCTGTTCTCGGAGCCGGTCCGTCTCCTCCTGATAGGCTGCCAGCTGTTTCTTCCACTGCTCCACGTTGGCGTTGGCCTCGTGTAACGCCGCCACCAGCTTAGTGTTACTGTCCTGCAGAGTGAAGAGCTCCGCTTCCAAGTTCATCTCACAGATAGACCTGAAAAACACATTTATACAAAACTACATTAACCTTCAAACAGTGTGTCCAGTGGTTCTACTCCAGTCCACCTCAGAGGCAAATACTTAGTCCAGTATATTCATATGACACTTGTTCTTTTAGTTTAATATTTTAACAATCAATAAAATTTTATTCATTTTGCGCCGCATCATAACAAAATTTACCTCATGACACTTTACATGTAGAGCTGGTCTAAACCAGACTCTTAAGCCAATTTACACTTTACACTTCAGGACTTAGACATGAAATGGAACACGTCTACACAAGTAAATCTGAATCCTTTAACCTCTGAACAGGCCTGCCTAATAATCATTATATCAAAATTAGATGAAAGTGATTATTTTATGTAATCATAATCATCTGTATTGATCTGTATAAAAACTAGAAAAGGCATTTTAATTACTTTAAGTCAATTAATCAAGTCAGTTTCAACTGATTAGTCATGACTTCATTCTGAACATGTACCAGCCACTAAGCACATGTATATAGTTTTATTTGACAAACTAGTGCTATGGCAATTTAGTTTATTGCCAATAACCCCTGAATATGGTTTGTATATTTACTTCATATCTGTCATATTTCATTTTTAGTGACAAAGGCAAACACAAATCTCTATGTACGTTCATAATGAAACTATTATTAAACTTATACTACAGCGCTGGCATCAACAGAATCATTATTCTCAGTCATTTGACAGTTAATTATCAACTCAGATTTCATTATGGTGACAGCTCCACCTCTGAACGACTGAATTATCACTGTGTGCTTGGTATTATTGGTTGTCATATTTATTATTATGACTTCTTGTACAAAAACTTTGAAAAGAAATGCAGCCCAGAGCGTTGATTTGACTGTGTTTGTACTTAATGTCCATAAAGGGTCTGTTACTGCAGTGTATTAACAGCCACCTTTAGTGCTTCAACATGATGAAAACACAGCTGACCCAATAACCACCAAAAAAAAAAAAAAACAACAAGCCGCTCCAAAAGTTAACAAGCTCAATACCATGAAGTGCAGCCTGCAGCAGCACACTCACTGCCCAGTGAAGGTCATTTCACAAGTTTTAAAACACAGCAACGATTTACTCATTGAAATGCTCAGAGGGCAAACAACAAGAGCACATTCATCTACAGCCTGGTCCTGGAGGCTCAGCATCAAAAGTCACTGCTGTCGACATATTTAAGGCTAATGTGAAGTACATGAAGGAACAGACTCCAGACGTATTTGGAAGCAAAGACGTGTAAAATCTGCAAAAAATTCCTTGTAAACTTAAAGGTACGATATGTAACATTTAGGCTCTGTTTGTTGAACATGAGGAGGTTGAATTGGAGGTGGAGGAGGGGCAGGCAGGGTGGAGTGGGTGGAGTAAAGCATAAATAGTGATATATGTTAGTGAAGGTGTAGAGCAGTGGGTCACTATCATCCCTCAATGACAAGCTGTGACCCAAATTGATAAAAGTCAAACTGCTCAAATTAATTGAATGAAAAGATGGTGTGTTTTGAACCTGAGATACTACAGAATATCACAGTATGCAAATGCAGAAGACAAGTTCAATGATAAACCAAACTGACCAGCAGGTGGTGATGCTAAAGAGGGAAATACTCCCTTTAGCAATAAATTAGGTATATTTTAACCAAAACTAAAGTGTGCACAAAAATTTAAAGTGCATTCAGTCACTTATTCAAGAATTACACACATTGAGGTTGTTGTCCTTATTGTAGGTAAAACCACTAGAAACTTTTGGGTCTTCTTTTATGCTGTGAAATGTCTGGTGTTAATTAGCATTACAGTGCATTACCGCCACCTACTGTTAGGGAGTATGAACAGGTGACGCTCAGCACCATAAAGAAATAAAGCACAGGATTAGTTTCTTGCCCAGACAAAGGATCGCGACCCACTGAAAACAGGTTTGGAACCAATTTTGAGTCGCGACCCACCAGTTGAGGACGGAGGTGAGACCAGTGATGCTGTACAGTTAAAGATGACGACACTGAAGAAAAGACAGAAGAGCTGAAGATGATATTTTCTGTAGGAGTGACACAGATTGACAGGATTGATAATCATGAGTCTCTATGCAAGTTTTACTAGCTGAGTGTTGAAACCTGATGCATAAAGAGTAAAAGGAGCCTTGGAAGAAGAAACAGAAGTGGTAAAACATTACATTTTGTGCCGACGCAGAAGTTTTTTGACAGTTGGTCAAATCTGGACATTTCTAGTCGCCTCCAATAAACTGAAAAAATTAACAGTATTACTCTGCTTCTGTATGTCATCCTCTATCCCTTACATTTCTGTCTCCGTCTATTTCCATTATGTGATTTATTTGGCAAATAAAGTGTTTGTAATATGCTCATTATTCTTCTTCAATGCATCTCTTGTGGAAAAAACATCTGAAAAATAAACTGAAGCATCAGAGTTTGTGAAAACAAAATGTGTGTCACTGCCAAAACTGACATTTTTTGAGAAAAAGGTCAAGATATTACAAGAATAAAAGTCATATTTGTAGAAAATAATGTTAGAACAAGGAAGTCATAATATTTTGAGGAAAAACCTACTTTTATGCGAATAAACTATTAAAGAGGAAGTATTAGAGGACCAGTTTGTTTCATAGGGCTTCTCCTTTAATACTTTACTGTAGCTTTCACATATAACAAAATAACCTCTCATGAATTTATGTAAACCTGTAAAGATAGTGTATTCATGGAATCAAACTTCCAGGTTTCAGCTGTAATTTTGACTATTTTTTTCTGCAAAAACACCATTTTTTATTTTTTACCTAATAATATTTTTTTTCTCTCAAAACGTTTTTTTTCTTTTTAATCTTCAGAATGTCCATGATCCTCCTTTATAGAGAACAGGATAGCACTTAAAATGTTTTTTTTTTTTTTTTAATAGTAATGCTAATAATGTTACTTTTTTGTGGCCAAAACCATGTCAAACTCATTTAACAGCATTTTATTCCATGGCTTAACTTGCAGCTGACCATACATGTTCTATATCATCAGTAAATAATGTGTTCATTGTTCGGACTGGATTGGGTTTAAGTACACTTTGTACCATCAGAGACCAGTAAGTGTCTCTTTCATCATCATCCTTTACCTTCATGTCTTTCTATCCTCTCCTCATCTAAAGCGTGAGGCGTCCCATGGCAACAGTCCCCTTGGCAACCATTGAGCAGCATCTTTCTATCGTAATAATTGGACTGTAGGATATGAAAGCGTGGTGGGCGGCTCAAAGGACCGACAGAGGGGATGTTTACAGGCTTTATGTGATGTTATATAGGAGTCAGCTTCTCCTCATGTCTGAAGGAGTCGAACAAATGTAACGACACCAAAACATAATTAACCCCATGCGCTGAAAACCATGTTCACACCCATTGAAACACTGGGAGTTTAATGATTAATCAATAGAAGCAGAATGAAATATTACTTTTACTACCTAAAGCCATTTAATTATAATGATCCCATCCTGTAAATATGTTAAAAAAAAAATGCACCGCACTGAAAATCTAAGTTTAGTTTTCAGCAACATCTGGTCTGTATCATTAATTAAATGATAAATTAAACGCCTGTGAATATAATCTTATTTTCATCAGCTGCTGTGTAGTGCCATAAGATTTTTGGAAAACCTTTTATTTATTAAAAGAAGCTTGTTTTAAGAATCTACCGTTGCTGATTATTTGATGTATGTTTGTGAGCAGTAGTAGGATAGTGTTCTGATTCTGACTTAAAGCTGCAGTTTTTTTTATAGTTTTTTTTTTTTTAAGCATCACTGGACTGATATGGTATAATTACCTTCAGCAATTTGGACTCCAAGTGTTCTGAGAGGTCATGAGACTCCTGCATCTAATCCTTATTTGGGTTTTCAGGTTTTAGAGAATCCACAGCTATGTTCTGATCGTGACTAATCACAGCTATTTTCAGACAGGTAGGGGTTAAATACGTGACAGACTGTAGTTATTAATCGCTGATCAGATTCTTTATTCTGCTGCTCTACTGGGACTCCAAATAGAAACTTGACAAAGTCATCTTATCTATATTCACATTTAGTCTGAAAGTCTAGTGTTTTTTCTCCTGATTTTGGCTCCTGAACCTTTACATCAGGGGTTGTCAAACATGCAGCCCATGGGCCAAAACCGGCCCACCAAAGGATCCAGTCTGGCCCATGGAACGGCATCCAAAACCTGATTTAAGTATACGCATGTATCATCTGTACAATATTTTACAGTATTTCTGGGTTGTTTTACTGCTGAATTAATCTGTAAGTTGTATTTTACTACTATATGTGTTTATACTGAGCTCATTTTCATTGTCTTAAACACTGCTGAGTAATTTACTGTACATGAAACCATCAAATATCATAAAATCATCATATTTGTAGCATCTATGACCTGTGTAGCTAAACCACATTTTTCTAAATAGTCAGAAAATCAGGTCTGTTTTCACCTTTGGGACAAAGTATTTACAGTTAATCCAACAGAGGTTTTGAGGAGTTCATTTAGAAGAATATTGAAGTTAATTTAATCTAAACTATAAATATTACACATAGTTGAAGTACAAGAAATATGTGAAATACATGATTTTTAGTGCACATTAAGGGATGAAATCCATAATCTGTACATCAGAAGCAGATGAATGTAAAAAGTACAATATTCGCCTCTGACATGTAGTGAAATAGAAAGAGAAAGTTGTTTTAAATGTAAAAATACAAGTGGGTCAAAGGTAAAGCATGTATTTACATTTTACCACTAGCTTTGAACCATCGATTCCATGAGAGATAACTATTCAGTTTTTCTACTTGTTCCGGCTTCGTGTGCAGCAGAACAGAACCAAATTGGAAATTTACAACGGCAGCTTTTTAAAAGAACGAGTAAACCCACAATCACCGAATGGAAGCCGGATCCATTTTACTCCTTCACAAAAACCACATTTCACAAAGGGATTTGTTCAGTTTCCGTCCTGCTGCACTTTGTGTGTGTTTGTGTATAACTCAGTTACCCTTCAGAGAGCATCTTTTTAATGCGCTCCTTCTCAGAAGACAGGGTGATGTCTGCGCTTTGGCTGCGGAACAGCTTGTCCTCTGGTCCATTCACACACATCACCGGTGGAGACTGCAGTTCATCCGAGAGGTCCTGAGAAACACATCAGTAAATGGACTTTCCCGGCAGCGCACACAGAATGTAAAGCACACCACTCAGAGGCAGCAAGATGACATCACTACTCAAAGCATGCATTAAAAAAAAAAACAAAAAAAAAAAACAAAAAAAAAAAAAACAACTCACAAATGAAGCAAAGCATGATAGAAAAACACTACAAATAAAAGTAAATGTTTTGTTGCATTTGTTTTTTGTTCTTATTCTGTTAAAAACATGGACGAGCAATGAACACTACCTCGTCCATAATTATGGGGTGGACATTTAATTACACCTTAAAGTGAAGTTTTTTTTACCCTTGCTTGTCCAGATAAACAAAAAATGGAAAGAAAAAAAAAGTAAATGTTGATTTTTTTGGTTGTATTGATATCTCTCTGGTTAATGGGATGTCTTTGACAGTAACAACAGGTAGAAATGAACATAAATAAAAATGTAAATCCAGATTTTTATCAAAGTTAGATCTGTATATAGTCTTGGGCTTTTTCTATTTCCAACACATTATAAATGTTCACTTGATGCCTAATATATCCCACTGACAGGTCCTATTGTAATGGGATAATCAGCATTAATATCACTTTGCCTATCAGTGGATATAATGTTATAAAAGCACAGTATGCGCTACAGTTTCTATACCATACTACTGTCACAGTGACTGTACTGTTGTGTCATGAAGCTGGACGTCCACATGAAATCAAGTGTGATGTTTAAGTGTTTTTGTACATTTTCTTACTGGTATTTGAGAGTAAAGGGAGAAGCAATAGTGTTATGATAAAAAAGTTAACCAGTCAATGTTATATTTATACCCATTAATACTAAATTATTATTTCTTTTGAGCATATTTGAGGTCTTGAGTGAAATGTTTAAGAAACCAGACAGTTGTTTTTGTTTTTAAATTATGTGTAAAAGACAAAATAGTCATAACAGAAGCATCAGACTCATCCTGTCATGTTATGTGTCCAATTAGTGTTTCACTAATGGGTCGTTTGTCCAAAGTCTAAATTGGGGCTTTTTGTGAGGGGGCAGCCATCATAGATTACTGTTTTCATGCAAAAGTAAACCTCCCTCCATCCACTGTTCCATGCAGACGTGCAAACAGTACAATAAAACCAAAGTTAATAGCACATTCATTGTTTTTTCCCTACAAAATGCCTTTTTGCCTTGGTGCATTACTTTAATTAGAGCAATCACATGATAGAGCAATAACTCACCTGAGAGAACTAAAGGGAAAAATCCATCAGGTTGAAGAAAACAGAGAGAAACATGTCAGCACAAAGCATAATGTACATAATGACCTTTACAAAACAGCACAGACGCTGGCACCGAGCGCGCTGATCATTTCTCCTGTCCACTGCTACTTAGCAAGAATTAAGGACCATTAATTGACACAGTTGGCAATTTTCTGGAAGTTTGCCCTTGCCGATGTGTTCATGGAATCGATAAATGCGCGAGGTGTGGAATGAGAGACATCACTTGGAATCTGTTCAGACGTTGAATTAAGAGAAACTGGGCATGTTCCTCATGACCAAGCAGACGCAGCTGATGGGTCATTACACTGGATCGATCAGACGGGCCTACATTTCCATCATTACTGGGTTGGAATCAGAGGCGTTTAGGGTAGAAAATGCAGATGTGGCGCGTATGTGGTGCACTGCTGAGTGGCACTGGGATAATTTTACCACCGTCCTACTTTTCCTCACTTTCTCTCTCCGCCGAGACGAGTGACCCAGCTCGTCTTTCTGTGCCTTTATTTCTTCTTCCTCTTCAGTTCAGTCACAGCTGCCTGTTTGTCTACTGTCTGAGCTGCCGCAGGTGCGTTCATGTGCACTCGCCGTACCAGTCCTTAGACCACCGGTTTCCTGCCTTCACCCCCCGTCTGACACCTGTGGAGGTTTGCTCTACTTTCCCGTTCACACCTTTGTGATGGAGGCGCTCACCTGAGGAGCAGCGATGGTTAACGCCGTGTTGGCCAGTTCTTTGTCCTGAGACTTTTCTCTCGCCAGTCGAGCTGCATCTTTCACCTCCTTAAACTTCTCAGAGAACTAGAGGACAGAAGATCAAATATTTCAGCGAGTGGAACATAAACACATCACAAATAAGATATGAAATCCCTATTACTGTTAAGACGTTTTGATATGACTATTATTATTTATGTCATTCAGTCACTTTAACAAATTTGTTTTAGATTTTATATATATTTTATCTTTTTATTTTTCTATTGTATTTGGTGTTTATTGTCTTGTGCTGCTGTACATTTGAATTTCCACCTTGCAGGATCAATAAAGTATATCTTATCTTATATGAGGGAGGTATACAAGATGGTTTGCATAAAATACTGTTAACCCTTTAACCCCTGAGACATGATTCCAGGTAAATGTGCTGCTGTGAATTGTCGTCTGTTTCAGTATCATAAAAGCTGCTGTGAGTATGTGCTTGTGTTCCTTTTCTTCAGTGGTTTTGTTATACTGTGTGTTTTATGGTCAAAACAGGGTGGAATAACAGAAAAAGACAAAGAAGAATTGAAGTTTGACAGGTTTTTACTAAATAAGGCACTCAGAATGTGAGTATTTAAAAAAATATATAAAATGTCATGAATTGATACAATATCTGCATTTTTTCTGACACTTCCGCACAAAATAATGTTGAATTAAATACACTTTGTTGTAATGTGGGAACATCAGTCATACTTCTAACACGTTAGCTACAGTAACACGCAATAAACATTACAAATGATAAGACAAAAGCACTAGAACGTCAAAACGCTGTCTGAAAGTCGATCGAACGTCAATTTCATCTTGTTTTACTTAATTTCTGATATGACATCTTCAAAAATATTACTGTCGTATTTTATTTCATGAAAATGTGCAACTTCATAAAAACATTTTGGGTCTCAACCAAAGTTTGAGAAAGTCAGAACTAGAGAGATAATGAATAATAAATACAGTTAACTACACAAATGTTTGTTTCTGGCTGTGGTGTCAGAGTTGATACAGGTGATGTGGTGGTGACTATAGCAAGAAGATCAATGTTTTTAACTTAGTTTATTCTGTCAAATTAAAAGAAATACAGATAAAAAAAAGAAAAAAGTGAATATCGGCTTATAAAAATAGGTCTACCCCACCACTAAATCCATCTATATTAAAACCACATAGACTGACTCCTGTCTTTAACCTCCTACCTGATGGAGTTGTTGCTCAGTAGCGAAACCCAGACCGTAGACGGTGTTGGCCCTGCTGTCGGCCCACTGACCAAACTTCTGGGACGTCTTGGTGAACGTCATGCTGGGTGTGACTGTGCAGTTGATGATCGCCTGCAGATAAAGAGACAACCATGATTATTCCTTTTAGTTGCAGCATCAGTACAAAAAGAACCTTTACTGCTCTGCTAAACCATTCCCATAGAGAGCAGATCTGAGCACCTTTGACAAGGGTGAAGAAAGCAAGTAAATGTTTTTAATGCCCATAATTATGTATTTTTTTTATTAGTTTAAAGCTGTTTTTATTGAGTTTTTCAACATTTACAAAAAACAAACCAAAGTACATACCCACACCCCCCTGTAGATAGTAGAAAATACATTAGTTTGTATTCAAAAACAGTAAGTTAATGGTGTAAAATCTGTTTGTTAAAAAGAACGATAAAAAAATATGTAAATTTAAACCCAAAAAAAGGAACATGAAAGTAAAGGGTCATTTATATTTATTCACATCCCATGAAGACTCTCAAAGTACCACAAGAATGGTTTTTGTTTGAGCCTTGAGTCGTGTACCTACGTTGCTCCACCTCTAGATGTTCTGGCAAATTCATCAAATAATTCTGCAATTTTTAAACCCACTTCATGAGTCTAGCATCCTCTGATGTTTTTATATTATTGTATTGTGTCTTAAATGATGCACATTAAAAGGCAAAAAATACAGAACTGTCTGAACACTGTGCCTTGCATAACCTGTACTCATGATGCATGTACTTTCCCCTGGCATTGATGATTGACCAAACCAAAGCTCTGCCACATCAAAAGCTCTGATTGTTTGCAGTAAATTCACCGCAGAGGCAAATTTCAATGAGTTCTCCAACAAAAAAGAACGGGCAGCAGCACATTTTCCAGGTTTCCCACCTCAGTCTGAGTACAGTGGCTCCTTCCTTCTGTACACATGATGAAAAATATTAGAGCGGGCCTATTTATAAACCTTTTTACGTCATCTCCACCGGTACAATAATGGATCTGATTTAAAATCCCAGAGTTACAGGGCAAAGGGAGCTTAAGAGGAAGCGTCCTCCTCCTTTTCGCTCCATCAGATGATTACATGGACGCCGTGGCTGGTGCATCTGCTGCGGCATGTTTGACATAACGCAGTGGACGGTGGCGGCAGCGCTGGAGATTATTCTGGGGCCAGACATCAGTCCTGGCATGACTGGGCTGTTGGACGACCAACTGCCACCACGCACTGCCTTATGGGAGTTAGAAATGTGGGTCAGACCAGAGGTGCTAAGAAGAGATCAGATACACCCCCCCCACCTCGCTTGATGTGGCCTCCTCTTCATAATCTAAATCCCCAGGCCTGTGAGAAAGACACTCTGAATCACTTTTTTTTTTTTTTTTTTTTACTGTGGCTGAGGTTTAATTCATTAGACATCTCTGAACCTTACAGATTTACTAGTGGGAGTTCGGTCACTGAAGAATGTGCTACTTTTTCTAATGGAAAAGCCTCTTTTGATGGTAAGGCTGCAGGTTCTGTGCAATCAAACATTCTGACAGACATCCCATTGTCAAAGCATCATCATATCTGCTCATATATAAATAATTTTAGTTTAGCACCAGCATTTCTTTATTATAATAGGGATTTTCCCTCTAGTACTGGGAACAATTAGCCTTCAGGACTTACAGACAGACAGACAGACCATGTGCTGAAACTGCTCCAAAAGCCATCTGAGGTAGCGGAAAGAGCAACAAAGTCCACGTAGAAGAGTGGAGGATGAATAGACTGTGTACAGTATTGTCAACCAAGACACTGGGGTTTGTTTCCTGAGTGAAACCACAATAGAGACTTTGTTACCTGATCGCTCCTGTTTGTCTAAGTCAAGAACTCCAGCAGTACATAGAGTACAGAATGAGGTTATTAAAGCTACACCAACATGTTTCAGCTTGACATCAGGCTTTAATAAAGTCGTTCAATAGTACATACACCCAGGATGCAAACCCCACAGTACACTACACAACCTGTTCATCCACCACAGTCTTATACTATATGTGGAATTTTTTGCTCTTTATATTACATCAAATGACTTCTTGATACGGTGAAAACTCCTGTACCAATTTTTATGAGCCTAGGTGCAACACTGTAAAGTAGAACATACAAGTTCATTTTTGTGTTTATGCATGAATGTAATGTTATATAATTCATTCATTTTTTTCATTTTCTGAACCCCTTGATCCTGGAGAGCATCACAGGGGTGCCAGAGCTTATCCCAGGTGCCAATGGGAGAAGGCGGAGTACATCCGTTCATCACAGGGCTGATATATACAGACCAACAAGGATTCACTTCACATTCAGACCTACAGCCCATTCACAGTGTATTGACCACTTAACATAGTAAGGTGCACGTCTTTGAATAGATGCGATATCATGTATTGTTTAATTGGAAACATATACATAAAAGCATCTGAAAGCATTTATCAGAAAAAAGTTACAAAGCATAAATAGAAAAACGTATTCAAAAGTAGTCTTGTTTCTAAACTCATTAAATTCTGCCACAGAACGGACCTGCATACAGAGCACTGTATGATTGTTAAGGTACAGAAATAACATACTCTAGATTGCTGCAGAACACAGGGGTCAAACATACGGCCCGCGGGCCAAAACCGGCCACAAGGATTACACAGAAGACACTGACAATCAAATTGTGTTGATCACAAAGCTAAAATCTATATTTTCAGTTCACAGAGTCTATAACTAAATGTTTTGTGTGCTTGTAGATCCACTGTGATCTGTAAGTTGTAATGTATATGAGTAAATAACAAGCTGGGGCATAATATGGTCAAAGTTGCAATTGTTCTTAATTCATTTCCTATTGTTCATGGAAGTTCAGGTTATTCACATTTTTGTTTAAGGATAGTTTGTAAATGTTAAATTTTTTGCACTAAAACAAAAACATTTTTTAGAGTTGTCATTATTAGGTTATTATACTATTATTTTACCGGTCTGCCCCACTTGAGGTCAGATTGGGTGTATGTGACCCCAGAACTAAAGTGAGTTTGACATCCTTTCTGCAGAACTTGTGTTTTTTTGGTTTTGTTGTTAGTTTTGTATTTATTTTCTGTTCAGACACACAGATTAGGTTTCTAAAAGTATGGTGGTTTGGGTTTTTCTGCAGACGTCCTATTTACTTCCTTCATCCTCACCTTGGTCCCGCCCACACTGATGATGCGGTAGACGTTGCGGGTGGCGTCGTAGAAGAAGGACACAGTGACTGCATGTTTACTGGCGGGGATCCAGTTCCTCTTGGTGGTGGGGTCAATCTGGAAAACATGGGCCCGGGCGCTGAAGATCGGCTGCTCCCTGCAAAATGAAACAGATGATCAGTCAGGTTGTGTAGTCATTAAAAGTAGATACCTGTAAATTACATTAAAACATTTCTGCAGGTGTTTGACCACTTTATGAAAACTCATGATCATAGTTTTCATAAAGTGGTCATGATACCATCTGTTCTCTTGTGTGTGGAAGATAAACAATGAACCTGACTTATGTTGCTTGTACAACACTTTAGATTAATCTGTTAGTCATCACAATTAGATAGAAATCGAATCCATTATTATTAATTTAATTACTTCGCCCTCCGTAGGGGAGGCAAGGGGTATTGTTTTTGGTTCGGTTTGTTTGTTTGTTTCTGTGTTTCTTTTTTAACACTATAGTAGCAAAACTATAGTTTCAATTCACACCAAATTGGATTTATAGATTGTAACTGACCCAGAATAGATGTCATTACATTTTGGGAAAAGTAGGTCAAAGTTCACATTTTTAATAAATGTTTTAATTCTTTCCATTTACTCACAATGGGCAAAATAAGTGCGAGGGGCGGGGTTTGTTGTCCCTGGCACCACTTGTTAGTCTCTGACTTAACAGCAGCAGTCTCTCCGGTGCTGCATATTGCACTTTACAATATTCAAATGACTAACTCCTGAACTGTTTGAATCCTGTGCACAGGATTCAAACGGCATCGGAAAGCTGAGATGCTGAGCTTTATGACACTATGTAACACTTTACGGCAGCAATTTTGGACTCTATTACAAGTAGAAAGGAACAGATTCAGAGACTTCCACACAGGCTAAAGAAACGTCTGGAAATAACAAAAATTATGATACCATAATGTTCAAGACCAAAAAGCCTGTTGGAGCAGATGTAAAATAGTTGAAAGTTTATTTCTACTATGTCAAAGTTTCATTATTAACATTTACAGTTGTTTCTGATAATAAATATGCAAAAAGCTTCAAGTCCATTTTTTTCTTTTTACTAAAACACACTGTTTAAGCATTTATTATTTGTAATATTGATAATTAATGGGCAGATATTGAAAGTTAAGTTCTTCCTGAAAACAAAAGTGCAAAAGAATTGACAAAGACATTTTCTGCCACTTTTATTACAAAGACATAGGCGGCCTGTTATAATGGCAGTCTTAAAAGGGTTAAAACATAAGTCATTTAACTTTTAGACATTTTCTTCCACATAAACATGCAGACTTAAATGTTTTTACATTTTTCTGTGTCTGCAGTCCTGTGCAGATTTCAACCTTTTTCTCCTGTATAGTTTTATGGTTTTCATATTGTCACAGGCAGATGTTGGAATCTGGACTTGTCCTTTGGCTCCCGTCCACACTTCTCCCTGCGTCATTGGTAAGCCATACTTAGCTGGCATACAGTGTGATGTGGACTAAAACTCTGAACCCTCTCCGCCCTCTGCTCATCTTGTGCCAGTATTTGCAGGGGCGTTTCCAGGATACGAGGTAAATATATCAAAGCAACAAAGTCACGTCTGTTTGGGAAGAGTTTAGCCACCGGCGCGTGGTATGAATAACAAGACTGTAAAAGGTCTTTCTCTGTTTTTAACTCACTCTCACTGCTCAGATGGAAGGAGAACAGGTCCAGAAGATGTAAAAGGATTCAGAAATCAATACTGAGGCCACAGATCAATACAACTGCAATGGCTAAGTAGAAGTAAAATACTATACTACTAAGTACTTTTGTTCAAACACTGCAGTATTTAAGTGCAGTTTTGGTACTTTACATAAGTATTTCCATTTTAAGATAGTTTGTACTTCCATTCTTGTTTCCCCCCCCAGGTAGATAATCGTTTTAATGAGAATATACAGTGTGCCACAGAGTGCTTACTACAAAACCAACAGGATTGATGCCACCATAAAATTAGTACCAGAAAAAAATAAGAGCTGTAGTTATGTTAGACTCTTACTATATATTAATATTCTAGGTTTATTGCAGGACGGGCAATCGGCTCTTTATGTGTACTCCTCTTCTGTTACAACTCATTCATTCATTCATTTTCTGTAACCGTTTAATACTCTTTACAGGGGGCTGGACCCTGTCCCACCCTGGACATGTCACCAGTCCATCTACATCTCAGGGAAAATACTGGACTTTTATTCCACGTATAATTTAACATGTTTGTAAAATACAAGACATTTTAGATTACAGTTTTTTTGAGCATTTTTGTAATCACATTTCAGATGTCCATGAGTTATTAACAGATTCACTAAACAGGGATTGTCCCTTTAAACTTCACACTAGGGAATTAATTATAGGATATAGAATAGTCCAACCAATATGTTGATTTGTCATATTGTCATTGTTTACATGTGTCCGTCACCCCAAATTATATATATAAAAAAACATTTCCAGGTATAACATTTCCACAAATAAATGTCTTAGAAAATCATCTTCAGATATTTTTAAAACTCAAAATTATACAGTCATACACAACAGTAAGGTGCTTCTGTTTGCCACTCTCTCCTTAGCTGCTCCCTCCATTTCACCAAAATACCGCTAAATGCTGTTACTGGTGGCAACTTAAATGGTCAAAAAAAAAAAAAAATCAGGACACCAGTTCTCCTGCAGTGGAGGAAACTGCTGCAGCTGTTCCCAACAGAACTGTATTCTTTTGGCCAGTCATTGTACATTTATATCTGACCCCATTAGTGACACACAAATCCAATAATGCTGCCTCCGTGAGTCGGGTTCTGTAGAAGATCACAACATAAAACAGAAACGGTGTAAAAACTCAATTAAAACCCACACCGTGAATATCTCATCATGGATTCGTTCTCTGTGGTTGAATTTACACGGATCTGAAGCCTGGAATTGGTGCTCTGACACTCTATAACTTTACTGTTATTTGGGAAGAAATTAAATGTTAAGTAATGCTGATAAAGTAC
This sequence comes from Apogon talboti, assembly GCA_037367365.1. NCBI lineage: Eukaryota > Metazoa > Chordata > Actinopteri > Kurtiformes > Apogonidae > Apogon > Apogon talboti. The sequence continues at coordinate 8,473,142 of JAPQRQ010000010.1, forward strand.
TGTTTTAAGACAAGTTGCACCATAGTCAAGTTAGATTTATATGTCGTCAACATTAATAGTTTAGCTGTAAAGTTAACGCAGCACGTGTGATTTAGTTTACACTGACTGCTTTTAGAAATGGCAAACAAATGGGCAACAGTTGTCCAGAAAAATAGTATTGATTCACATCCCCAATAATCAATATCACAGAACGTCATCACTGGAAAAAGCTGTTCCCTGTCTCTGTCCACTTCTTCTGATCTGGTCCATTTGGTCAAACTGTAGCTCAGGCAGTGGTCATTCCTCTTACTCGTCCACTTCTTTCTGCCTCAACTTGTTCTTCCACTTCCAGAAAGATTCAGCACTTTAGCATTTTCACACTATTGTACTTTTTGAGATGCAAATGTATCAGTGTTAGAAATTAACTTTTTACCTGTTTCTTGTGTGAAGTGTTTAATTAAATAGAAAAATGGAAGCATGATAACTGACATAAATAGGATATTTTATTTAATAAATGGGTAATATGTAGTATTGCTATTCCAAATCATGCTATGTCTGCGTTACTCACTGAATAGAGCCTAAAGTTCAGTGTTTACTCACATCTGTATTATGGTATCATCGAGTTTTCTCCTTCAAACTAAAACTCATCAACACTTATTTTTATACTCAGTCAAATTAACACTGTCCTATAATCTCCACGTGCTCTATCAGCTGATAGTTTACATTACAGCTCTGTTAGCTTAGTTTTGTGTTCAGACAGAAAGCCTCCACAGTAAAACCACAAATCACCTCTGTTTTCTGTATGGTTTATGTTGTCAGTAGCTGAAGTACAGATCTGTTTGGAATCATCCAAACAAGGTCAGACCTATCACAGTTTAGCCTGAACTGTGGATCAACAAACAGCAACTTAGCAAAGATAATAACATCCCATAATAACTTTATACCTTTCCTAAGCCTCAAAATCAAACTGAAACACTGCCACTTCATCATCAAACTCCATTCTTTTCATTTAGAGCTGTGTCCAGTGGAGAAGAACAACAGAGCTTCTAACGTTTATCAGTTTGTCACTTTATTTGACTGTAAAAGTTGTTTCTTAATGGTTCTCACCCAAACTGGCCACTTTCTGATGCTTTGGTCAAAGCCATGGCATTAGTTTTCCCTCATCATAGGAGACCGACAGAGTGACTCATTACTCCCTCTAGTGGTCACTTAAATCCCCTGTCTCGTTGGTGCAAATAAATTCAGTTCATATCCCTACAATCCAATACACTGGCAGCTTTATTCTCAACACTGTATTGATAAATTCAGGTATTTTTAATATCTGAAAATAGAAATACAACATATAGCAGTTTTAAGATCTTCAAAAACACTCTTCTTATATTATTTGACTTTAGCCTGTGTTTTCTGCTGGTTTTAGTTGAGTTTTTAATAATTTTTTTTTTACCAAGTTAGCGCCAATAGTTTCTTCTACATCATATTATGGCAGAAAAACAACATTATGGTACATTAGCATCACCACCTGGAACGGACTGTGGATTGAGAGCCTGGGCTGCTTTACCTGATGTGATTCTACTATTTTTACAGTTGGTCACTAGTGTCTGAGTGAAAGGAGCTGATCTGTGATTCAATCAGCAACATTAAATCACACAGATTATTCTTTTCCTGTCACCGTGGTTGACAGATTGAGAAAAGTCACTGACGTCTACACAAAATCCTCCGTGTTTGGTGGGTGTCAGCTGGATCTTCATCTACACAAGTAAAAGTTCAGCCAATATAGATCTTTACATTATGAGACTTTCCACACAGGCGGTGGAAAAGAGTGGAAAGGGCACACACTCAATTATAAAGTTACTGCTGTGCTGTGACCTTGCCTGAGGTCTGGTGTCTGTGCTCTCCAATTGAATACCCTGTATCTAATGGGATGTATCCGAGCATAATGTAGGTCTGCGACTACCGATTAGTCTTTTTATGAATTAATGAGACAGTGTTTCAGTGATTATTTGAAAAAATCCTGCTATAACTAACCACAACCCAATATTATATTTTAGTCAACAAAAATATAAAGATATTAAGTCCAGATTTCTGATATAACAACGAAAAGCTTCAAATTCTGATTTGAGAAATATCAACCATTAAAAATGACATTTTTCTATCACAATAATCCGATTTTTTTATTTTTTAGTGCTTGCAGCTCCATTTCTCTGCATTACACAGTAAAGACTATTAAGCACATGGATCACAACAGTGTGTTTTTGTGCTAAAGGTTGCACTTTCCTGTGTATAAATTATTTGGGGCTGTGTGACATGATGATGCATCATGTGATGATAGAAACATGTTTCATATTATACTATTGCAAAAAAGAAAGACCTAAAATCACCATTACATTGTTAGAATACAGAGCTATGAAGTTATGCCAAAGACACCAATGTATTGGACTGTATGAATATTAATAGCGATGATCCAGCAGACTGTGACCACTAGAGGGAGTAGTGAGTCACTCTGTTCTCCCATGAAGAGGAATACTAACACCACTGGGCCTTTGACCAAAGAGTTAGAAAGTGACCAGATGGGATGAGAACCACTAAGAAACAACTTTTAGAGTCAAAGAAAGTGACAAAGTGATAAAAGCTAGAGGCACCGTTGTTGTTTTCACCACTGGACACAGTTCTAAATGAAAAGAATGGAGTTTGATGATGAAATGGCAGTGTTTCAGTTTTACTATTAGGTTTATGAAGTTATAAAATAATTATGTGATGTTATTATCTTTGCCAAGTTCCACAGTTCAGATTAAACTTTGACAGTTCTGGCCTTGTTTGGATGATTCCAAACAGATCTTTAGTTCAGCTACTGACAAGACAAACCGTCCAGAAAACAGAGGTGATTTGTGTTTTTACTGTGGCTGTTGTGTGTCTAAAAACAGAGCTAACAGAGCAATAATGTAAACTATCAGCTGATGCAGCATGTGGAGATTATAAAACAATGTTAATTTAACCAGATGTCTGTTGATTCAACAAGAGAGCTTGATGATACTATAATACACGTGTAAACAATGACTTAGTTTTAATTTATGCTCTATTCATTCACTGATACAGTCTGGATACATAGCATTGATTTGGTGGTGGTTTAGTAGGTGAAAATGTACATTTCTATGTGGTGAGTTTATATGGACGATTCATTTAATTGACAGATAATGTGCAGTATCATGATGACTGTCTGAATATGTACCATCCTGCATTGGGATATGACACATTGGACATATAGCACCGTCATAACAGACTAAAGCACCGTAAATGTGCTCATGTTTTTAGCTTGACAGCAGCCTCACTTCTCACAGATCTTCATCCCCCAGCAGATGGATGTGGTCTACAGGATTTAATGGGGGGGGGGGTCTCTGAGCAAAATAAAGCCTGATAGTGATTGGACGGAGGTCTGGGCTGCACCTCTGGGTAAATAACCCCACTAATTCCTACCACAATCTATAGTAATCACAGTTTCTCCTGCCACCAACTTAGCCGATTTATCTAAATCCTATATGCAGCTGTTTAACATTAGAAGGACAGATCAGAAATCAATGCAAAGACATTTTCTGTTTCGTTCCTCAATCCCTAGTAGATATAATGTGGCTGCCTGCAACCATATGTTTAGAAATTATCCATCTACGAGACAAGACGGAAGAATGATATACGTTTTAAGTAAGCAGACAACACAACTGTCTGTGGTCGATCACAGCTGTCACACAAGATACTAAATAATACTAGAAAAAGGTGACTGTATTGGACATTAGATGTGTATATATACAGTATATAGGTCCAAACAGAGCCTCTATGAGAATGTACTCATAACACATCCTAAACATCTGCTATTTTTTTACTTTTAGGTTAAAAAGTAAAGATTCCAGTGTTCGAATAAAACCACCTGAATCTATTATTTCCCAACTATCCTCATGTTTTATTCTTGGCTGTTAAATGTACCATCAAATGTCTCCATATGTTTGTACAATGCATCCGACTGCAGCGCCGTGCCCAAGACAAACCCCCCCTTCAAGGACATGATAGTTTATTCTACTTTAATTAGTTTACAGAGTCAAATGAGAGCGTGGCTTATTTTCATATAAAGGAAATAAGCAGCTCCGGATGCCTGCGCTCCACAGTGCAGCCGCTTTACTGCAATAAAGACATCCTAAATAGGAATTATGGCTCAAATAATCTGTAGACTCGAGGCCAGCATAGAGGAAACATTACACAGGCTAATCTCCTTAATTTAACAAATTCATCAGGTCTGAGATACTGAATGTGGGTGTCTGCAGAAAGTGGAAATGAAACCAGAACATTGCACAGATGTGTGGCACAACAGAACCCCCAGAGGACTGAGGCGACATGCAGAGTTCTTAATTTTTGTGCTGTGTTTTTGGCTTTTTTTAAACAAATATAGTTCTGTGCCTAGACCAACATCAGGTTTGTTGGTTTAGTAAAGTTATAATGACCATACATACACAATAAGATACAATCTGGATATATATATTGAGTATAGAGTATATGTGGTAATATTTATTCTTTATATGTTTAACCCTTTTGTTCAGACAATGAGATTTATTGCATTAATTTCTGTTGTTTTATACCAGGTTTCATTCAACATGTTTCTAATTGTTTGTGCTAGTTGTCATGGGTTTAGGAGTTACACTAAATAATGACTTTAACCTTTAGATCCTATTTAGTTCAGTGTTTTTGTATATTGCTTAAGGTTGTGCACACATGTTCTTGTTATATCTGAAGAAAAGAGAATGACAGATAAATATGTACACTCATTTTAGCCCTGTCTACAGTGGCCTAAGACTTTTGCACAGTACTTCTATATACATTTGTGTTTTCTGGGTTATCACTCCAGTTTTTTTTTTCAGTTTTCCTTCAAGATGATGCACAGTTGCCAAGGTCACATGTGTAACAGCTGCAAAAATGTTCTATTGAAATAAACAGATCATATTCAGGTTCATGTTCTTACCTTTCTCTGTGGTGAGGAAACATCTTACAAGGCGACTGAGACTTCTTTTCTACAAAAAGATGACAAAGTTAAATGTCCAAGTGTTGGCTGCAGATCCACTTAAAGAAGGAAAAAGCTGGAATTTCTTATTAGATTTCATCAAAAAAAAAAAAATAAAAAGTCCTCAGACTCACCCCATTTCGGTGTCAAATCTAATGAACAGAATGTGCAGTTGCTGCTCCAGTCTCTTCTTTCTGTGAGTCTGAGCAACCAGATGCTTTATCCTCCAGGGGGCTGGTTTCAC